>OY288244.1:77283617-77460602 GCA_958450325.1 Agrostemma githago
GGCAGGCATGTTACTTGTTACTTTTTGGTGGACCTCTCTCATTTACTATATTTTCACACAACGTTTTTTTTATTTATGTATCTGAATTGTATGTATAGGAGTTTGATTCTATACTAGAGTAGATTGAATGGTAGATTATTTATGATGAATATATATGCATAATGCATAATGCATAATGGATGTCCCTTAGCTTTAGGTATTTGCAAGTCTAGATGATTGTTCCAACGACACATACATACTGTGATAAAGTGTCGGCTTCTTAAAATAAATGGATATAGGCGACATCTTATACTTATATACTCCTGTATGCAAACAAATTAGACAGAGAATGCAAGTAGAAGTAGAATTAGGTAGCAGAGAATATTGATACTCTATATGGAGTAGTAGGAGTATGTATGTATGTAATGTGAACTGTGAAGGAAGGTTGATCTAGTGGAGTACGGAGTATATCAGAGTTTGTGTTGCATTGGTTCCGTTTATTAGGAAGTACTTTTGTTGATGGGATATGAATAAACTGTGTATCTGACTCTCACTCTCACTCTCACTCTGAGTGACTGTCTCTCAAAGATTGATTACACATTTACACAGTAGGGAGTTGATTAGTTTAGTTAGACACTGCCATCATCAAAACTGAGTAGTACGAGTAGTAATCCATAAAGGATTGAATTGAGTCAAAGGGGGGTAACACGTGAAGAGAGTACGTGACATTACCTTTTGTCTGTCTTGGGAATTATATTGAGGGTAAATGGGTCATTTCATCTGCAACAACCCCATACTAGTACTACTACAGTACCTACTAGTACTAGTTTTGAATTGGTGGGATAAATACAAGCATTGAGCATGAAGGAGAACATTGGAATGAATTTATGGGACCGATCTAGGTAGCTACCTTCCTTGGTTTCTGTATGTTGAGATACATATACATATTCAGCTCTCTTCTTCCTCAACTACTACTTCAGTAATGTAGTGTAGTAGTAATTGAGCCAGGATTATTACTCGTAGCTTTTACTCCCTACTCTACTAGGCATCCTTGAATTTTCTTTCTAGGCCACTAGCTACCCACCCTCCTCATCCTTAGCTTAGCTTTTGCATTTCTGTAGCAGGCCAGTATTTAATTTGGGGTGGCCTGGGCAGCCAATTCAATTCATTTCTTAAATACACCCACCCCAGCCCACCCTTCGCCTTCACCTGCTTGCTTAAACAAGATCGAGTTTAAGGCTTACTTTTCCACACTAGTCTCCAGTTTTGGTTGCCGATGTTGTTTGAGTGTTATCTGGTTGCGCCACGCACACGCTGCATGCCTTTGATGCAAAATGTTCAACTGGAGTACAGTACAGTAGTAACAATATCAGTGTTCTGTTCATCCACTAGTCAGACCATCCATGTGGTCCATATGTGTTATGTGCGTCCTTTGCAATTTGTATGTCACTGTCGCTTTCACCTTAAAATGGTTTTATTGGCACTACTTGACCCCTTTTTTCTCTGCTCGCCATCATTACCTCATTAATGTGCTCACAAGACTGACTGACTTCATCATCATTTCCACCTTCCTTCTTCTCTTTGTTTTTATTACTAGTAGTAGTAGACTTGAGTCATTGCAGAAAGGTGAGATCTTTGGATAGTTATAGGATGGAAAAAGTAAGTACGATTACAAGGAGATGGAACATGATGACACCCTAATAATCTACCCCCCACCACAACTCACTTGTTCTTCATCCGATGCGTGCTTATGCTTTAAACCCAAACATCTCTTCTTTACTAATCTTCGTCTCTCTCGAGTTTATGTACTGACTAAATGAGTTTGGGAATGAATAACGAACCTGCAGGCTAGAAAGGCACTCAAGGCCCTAAAGGGATTGGTTAAACTTCAAGCTCTTGTTAGGGGTCACTTTGTCCGCAAACAGAGTGCCGATATGCTCAGGCGTTTGCAAGCAATGGTTCGCCTTCAGGCTCGTGCTCGTTCTACACGTATTCTCAACATAGACTCCTCCAATTGTGTAAGTTACCCTTTCCTTTCCTCCCCTCCCCTGCTTTTTTCAACAACTAACTCCCATTTACATACACAACCTGAACCAACCAACCAACTACATTTCCAGTCGTCCAGCAACGAGAATCCTAGAAGTTATGAAATCTATGCTAGTAGCGAAAAACTAGAGGAATTCCCTGTTCTCAAGGTACTTAATTATATCAGCCACCCACATTTTGTTTTGCAATGACATAGTGAGTCTCGTATCGTACGAGACCATTTCACGCCTGAGACTAACACAGATAATCGGTGTTTATTTTATGTAGGGATCTAGCTCAAATTCAAGCATCAAAGACAACAAGTGCTGCAACGAAAATGGGGTCTCTGCTACAAATTGGCTAGATAATTGGGTGGAAGTCGGATCTTCAATAAATAACTCCAACTTGATTAAAACTCCTCACAAAGATGATGAAAAGGATGACAAAATCCTGGAAGTAGACAGTTGGAAACCCAGTTCAAAGTCTCGATTCAGGAACCCGAGTAATAGCCAGCCCTTGCAACACATTTCAGCCCAAGACTACCATGACCACAGCTTTGCGGCATCAGAATACCTAGCACGCTACTCCCCTAAAGTCGGGCCATATGGGTCCAACGCGACTGTTGAATGTAGTTCACCGCAAGCATTATCTGGAGCATCCAGGATCGGGAGCATGAGGAAGAGCCCGAAGACACCTTCAAGAGACGAGTGCTCAAGAAGCTATCTTAACGGGTATGCAACATTTTCAAGCCCAAGCTACATGGCTAACACCCAGTCGTCTCGAGCCAGGTCTAGGTCACACAGTGTGCCTAGGCAAAGAGAGGATGGCCCTGACTCTCAGAAACTTGGTTCTGTAAAGAGGTCTCTCCATGCGTTTTGGGAGTCGAAAACTTCGTCCAAAAGGAGCTTCGATTCACAAAGATGGTGAACTTCCTAAATCTGATATTGCACATTTTAAGTTAATTTCTCTCTTAATGTTAGGGCTGTAATTAAGGTAAACATGTTTTTCTAGTTTCTTGGTGTTTGTTTAATTACATGTTACTCCTATATATTAAGGAAAGATGTTCAGAAACCCGAGCTTGGACTGATCGTTTTCTAAGTAACTTTTTATGTTTTAAAATTTAACAACTCTTTCGTAAAACGCGCGAATATGGACCCATTTCATTTCGTGATCAAAAAGACTAAAAAAACGTGGATAATAACCTTCAAAATCGATCGTTTTTGACTGTTTTCAAGAGTTTTAAAGATTGTTCTAAAACGCGAATGTTTTTTGGTCAAAGCTTGTCAATAGGAAGAAAATGCTTAGTAATGATGGTTAGAACCTTCTAACACGATATAAAATAGAGAATATAACTCGTTTCTACTGATTCCGACACGTCTCAAATTGCAATCTTATGTCATTTAAATGTCTCTATTGAAGACCAAACAACCTTCATAATACACCAGGACATCTTATTTGATGTGGACATTGTCAGTGCGAATATGGACCCATTTCATTCCGGGACCAAAAAGATCTAAAAAACGTGGATAATAACCTTCAAAATTGATCGTTTTCGACTGTTTTAAAAAACGCGAATGTTTTTTGGTCAAAGCTTGTCGATATGAAGAAAATGCTTAGTAAAGATGGCTAGAACCATCTGACACGATATAAAATAGAGAATAGAACTCATTTCTACTGATTCCAACACGTCTCAAATTGCAATCTTATGTCATTTAAATGTTTATCCTGAAGACCGAATGACCCTCATAAAAAATCAGGACATTTTATTTGGTGTGGAAACTGTTCAGCGCGAATATGAATTCATTTCATTCCGGGACCAAAAAGGTCGAAAAAACGTGGATAATAACCTTCAAAATCTTCTGTTTCTGATAATTTGTCGAAAAATGAGAGATATTTTCTTTGTCATTCTAATAAGGCCTGTGTGCCATAAAACGAGCGTGGGATGTTAAAAAAAACTATAAAAGAATGTAGATTCGAGTATATATTTTGAAGTTTTCGCTCGATTACAACGTGACTTTAAAAGGTGTCAAATGCCTTTTATATGTATTTATTTAGTGCCGTATGTACATTTTTTTATTCGGGAACATTTCTACAATGCATGGAATAGTTACTTTGTAAATTTGGAAACATTTTATTTTGGGACCAAATTTGGCCGAAAAACGTAGATAATAACCTTCAAAATCGTCCGTTTCTGATGATTTTTCGAAAAATGAAAGGTATTTTTGGTTTGTCATTCTAATAGGAGCTGTATGTCATAAAATGAGCGTGGGAAGTTAAAAAAACTATAAAAGAATCTAGATTCGAGTATATTTCGAAGTTTTCGCGATTACAACGTGACTTTAAAAGTAGTCGAATGCCTTTTAAATATATTTATTTGGTACCGTATGTACCTTTTTTTATTCGCGAACATTTCTACAAATGCATGTAATAGTTACTTTCTAAATTTGGAAACATTTTATTTCGGGACCAAATTTGGCCGAAAAACGTGGATAATAACCTTCAAAAACGTCCGTTTCAGATGATTTTTCAAAAAATGAAAAGTATTTTGTTTGTCATTCTAATAGGACATGTATGTCATAAAATGAGCATGAGATGTTAAAAAAACTATAAAAGAATCTAGATTCGAGTATATTTTGAAGTTTTCGCTCGATTACAACGTGACTTTAAAAGTAGACGAATGCCATTTAAATATATTTATTTGGTGCCGTATGTACCTTTTTTTATTAGCGAACATTTCTACAAATGCATGTAATAGTTACTTTCTGAATTTGGAAATATTTTTTTTTCGGGACCAAATTTGGCCGAAAAACGTGGTTAATAACCTTCAAAATCGCCCGTTTCTGACGATTTTTCGAAAAATGAAAGGTATTTTGTTTGTTATTATAATAGGGCCCGTATGCCATAAAATGAGCGTAAGATGTTAAAAAAACTATAGAAGAATATAGATTCGAGTATATTTTGAAGTTTCTGCTCGATTACAACGTGACTTTAAAAGATGTCGAGTGCCTTTTTATATTTATTTATTTGGTGTCGTATGAACCTTTTTTTATTCGCGAACATTTCTATAATGCTTGGAATAGTTACTTTGTAAATTTGGAAACATTTTATTTCGGGATCAAATTTGGCCAAAAAACGTGGATAATAACCTTCATAATCGTCTGTTTCTGATGATTTTTCTAAAAATGAAAGGTATTTTTTTTGTCATTCTAAAAGGGCCTATACGCCATAAAATGAGCGCGGGATGTTAAAAAAACTATAAAAAAATATAGATTCGAGTATATTTTGAAGTTTTTGCTCGATTACAACGTGACTTTAAAAGTAATCGAATGCCTTTTAAATGTATTTATTTGGTGCTGTATGTACCTTTTTTTATTCGCAAACATTTCTACAATGCATAGAATAGTTACTTTGTGAATTTAGAAACATTTTATTTCGGGACAAAATTTGGCCAAAAAACGTGAATAATAACCTTCAAAATCGTACGTTTCTGATGATTATTCGAAAATTGTGAGATATTTTGTTTGTCATTCTATTAGGGCCCGGCCCGTATGCCATAAATTGAGCGTGAGATGTTAAAAAAACCATAAAAGAATATAGATTCGAGTATATTTTGAAGGTTTCGCTCGATTACAACGCGACTTTAAAAGTAGACGAATGCCTTTTAAATGTATTATTTTGGTGCCGTATGTACTTTTTTTTCCCGAACATTTCTACGATGCATGGGATAGTTACTTTGTTAATTTGGAAATATTTTATTTCGGGACCAAATTTGGCCGAAAAACGTGGATAATAACCTTCAAAATCGTCCGTTTATGATGATTTTTCAAAAATTGTGAGATGTTTTGTTTGTCATTCTAATAGGGTCTTTATGCCATAAAATGAGTGTCAGATGTTAAAAAAACTATAAAGAATCTAGATTTGAGTATATTTTGATGTTTTCGCCCGATTATAACGTGAATTTAAAAGGTATCGAATGCCTTTTATAAGTATTTATTTGGTGTCGTATGTACCTTATATTATTCGCGAACATGTCTACAATGCATGGAGCAGTTACTGTGCGAATTTGGAAACATTTTATTTCGAGACTAAATTTGGCCAAAAAAACGTGGATATATAATAACCTTCAAAATCGTCCGTTTCTGATGATTTTTCGACAAATGAAAGGTATTTTGATTGTCATTCTAATAGGGCCTGTATATCATAAAATGAGCGTGGGATGTTAAAAAAAGTATAAAATATTATAGATTTGAGTATATTTTGAAGTTTTCACTCGATTACAACGTGACTTTCAAAAGGTGTCGACTGCCTTTTATATGTATTTATTTGGTGTCGTATGTATCTTTTTCTTATTCGCGAACATGTCTACAATGCATGGAGCAGTTACTGTGCAAATTTGGAACTTTTTATTTCGGGACCAAATTTGGCCGAAAAGCATGAATTATAACCTTCAAAATCGACCGTTTCTGATGATTTTTCGAAAAATGTGAAATATTTTTTTTTTATCATTCTAATAGGGTCCGTATGCCATAAAATGAGTGTTAGATGTTAAAAAAACTATAAAAGAATCTAGATTCGAGTATATATTTTGAAGTTTTCGCTCGATTACAACGTGACTTTAAAAGGTGTCGAATGCCTTTTATATGTATTTATTTGGTGCCGTATGAATATTTTTTATTCACGGACATTTCAACAATGCATGGAATAATTACTTTGTAAATTTGGAAACATTTTATTTCGGGACCAAATTTGGCCTAAAAACGTGGATAATAACCTTCAAAATCGTCCGTTTCTGATGATTTTTCGAAAAATGTTAGATATTTTTTTTGTCATTCTAATAGGGTCCGTATGCCATAAATGAGTGTTAGATGTTAAAAAATCTATAAAGAATCTATATTCGAGTATATTTTGATGTTTTCGACCGATTACAACGTGACTTTAAAAGGTGTCGAATGTCTTTTATATGTATTTATTTGGTGTCGTATGTACCTTTTTTAATTCGCGAACATGTCTACAATGCATGGAGCAGTTACTGTGCGAATTTGGAAACATTTTATTTCGAGACTAAATTTGGCCAAAAAACGTGAATAATAACCTTCAAAATCGTCCGTTTCTGATGATTTTTCGACAAATGAAAGGTATTTTGTTTGTCATTATAATAGGACCCGTATGCCATAAAATGAGCGTGAGATGTTAAAATAGTTTTAAAAAATATAGATTCGAGTATATATTGTAGTTTTCACTTGATTAAAACGTGACTTTAAAAGTAGACGAATGCCTTTTAAATGTATTTATTTGGTGTCGTATGTACTTTTTTTTATTCGCAGACATTTCATTGATGCAAGGAATAGTTACTTTGTGAATTTGGAAACATTTTATTTCGGGACCAAATAAATTTGGTCGAAAAACGTGGATAATAAACTTCAGAATCGTCCATTTCTGATGATTTTTCGACAAATGAAAGGTATTTTGTTTGTCATTCTAATAGGGTCTGTATGTCATAAAATGAGCGTGGGATGTTAAAAAAACTGTAAAAGATTATAGATTTAATTATATTTTGAAGTTTTCGCTCGATTACAACGTGACTTTCAAAAGGTGTCGAATGCCTTTTATATGTATTTATTTGGTGTCGTATGTATCTTTTTCTTATTCGCGAACATGTCTACAATGCATGGAGCAGTTACTGTGCAAATTTGGAAACTTTTTATTTCGGGACCAAATTTGGCCGAAAAGCATGGATTATAACTTTCAAAATCGACCGTTTCTGATGATTTTTCGAAAAATGTTAGATATTTTTTTTGTCATTCTAATAGGGTCCGTATGCCATAAAATGAGCGTTAGATGTCAAAAAAAAACTATAAAAGAATATAGATTTGAGTATATTTTGAAATTTTCGCCCGATTACAACGTGACTTTAAAAGGTGTCGAATGCCTTTTATATGTATTTATTTGGTGCCGTATGGACCTTTTTTTATTCGCGAACATTTCTACAATGCATTGAATAGTTACTTTGTGAATATGGAAACATTTTATTTCGGGACCAAATTTGGCCGAAAAACGTGGATATAACCTTTAAAACCGTCCGTTTCTGATGATTTTTCAAAAAATGAAAGATATTTTATTTGTCATTCTAATAGGGCCTGTATGCCATAAAATGAGCGAGGGATGTTAAAAAAAACTATAAAAGAATATAGATTCGTGTTTATTTTGAAGTTTTCGCTCGATTACAACGTGACTTTAAAAGGTGTCAAATGCCTTTTATATGTATTTATTTGGTGTCGTATGTACCTTCCTTTGTTCGCGAACATGTCTACAATGAATGGAGCAGTTACTGTGCGAATTTGGAAACATTTTATTTCGGGACCAAATTTGGCTGAAAAACGTGGATTATAACCTTCAAAATCGTCCGTTTCTGATGATTTTTCGAAAAATGTGAAATATTTTTTTTGTCATTCTAATAGGGTCCGTATGTCGTAAAATGAGTGTTAGATGTTAAAAAAACTATAAAAGAATCTAGATTCGAGTGTATATATTTTGAAGTTTTCGCTCGATTAAAACGTGACTTTAAAAGGTGTCGATTGCCTATTATATGTATTTATTTGGTGCCGTACGAACATTTTTTCATTCGCGGACATTCCTGCAATGTATGGAATAGTTACTTTGTGAATTTGGAAACATTTTATTTCGAGACCAAATTTGGCCGAAAAACGTGGATAATAACCTTCAAAATCGTTCGTTTCTGATGATTTTTTGAAAATTGTGAGATGTTTAGTTTTTTTATTCTAATAGGGTCTTTATGCCATAAAATGAGCGTGGGATGTTAAAAAAACAATAAAATAATATTGATTCGTGTTTATTTTGAAGTTTTCGCTCGATTACAACGTGACTTTAAACGATGTCAAATGCTATTTATATGTATTTATTTGGTGTCGTATGTACCTTTTTTTCCTAACATGTCTACAATGAATGAGGCAGTTACTGTGCGAATTTGGAAACATTTTATTTCGGGACCAAATTTGGCCAAAAAACATGGATTATAACCTTCAAAATCGTCCGTTTCTGATGATTTTTCGAAAAATGTGAATTTTTTATGTCATTCTAATTGGGTCCGAATGTCGTAAAATGAGTGTTAGATGTTAAAAAAACTACAAAAGAATCTAGATTCGAGTGTATATAGTTTGAAGTTTTCTCTCGATTACAACGTGACTTTAAAAGGTGTCGAATGCCTATTATATGTATTTATTTGGTGCCGTACGAACATTTTTTTATTCTCTGACATTTCTACAATGCATGGAATAGTTACTTTGTGAATTTGGAAACATTTTATTTCGAGACCAAATTTGGCCGAAAAACGTGGATTATTACCTTCAAAATCGTTCGTTTCTGATGATTTTTCGAAAATTGTGAGATGTTTTGTTTGTCATTCTAATAGGGTCAGTATGCCATAAAATGAGCGTGGGATGTTAAAAAAACAATAAAAGAATATAGATTCGTGTTTATTTTGAAGTTTTCGCTCGATTACAACGCGACTTTAAAAGGTGTCAAATGCCATTTATATGTATTTATTTGGTGTCGTATGTACCTTCTTTTATTCGCGAACATGTCTACAATGAATGGAGCAGTTACTGTGCGAATTTGGAAACATTTTATTTCGGGACCAAATTTGGCCGAAAATCGTGGATTATAGCCTTCAAAATCGTCCGTTTCTGATGATTTTTCGAAAAATGTGAAATATTTTTTTTGTCATTCTAATAGGGTCCGTATGTCGTAAAATGAGTGTTAGATGTTAAAAAAACTATAAAAGAATCTAGATTCGAGTGTATATATTTTGAAGTTTTTGCTCGATTAAAACGTGACTTTAAAAGGTGTCGAATGCCTATTATATGTATTTATTTGGTGCCGTACGAACATTTTTTTATTCTCTGACATTTCTACAATGCATGGAATAGTTACTTTGTGAATTTGGAAATATTTTATTTCGAGACCAAATTTGGCCGAAAATCGTGGATTATTACCTTCAAAATCGTTCGTTTCTGATGATTTTTCGAAAATTGTGAGATGTTTTGTTTGTCATTCTAATAGGGTCAGTATGCCATAAAATGAGCGTGGGATGTTAAAACAACAATAAAAGAATATAGATTCGTGTTTATTTTGAAGTTTTCGCTCGATTACAACGTGACTTTAAAAGGTGTCAAATGTCTTTTATATGTATTTATTTGGTGTCGTATGTAGCTTCTTTTATTCGCGAACATGTCTACAATGAATGAAGCAGTTACTGTGCGAATTTGGAAACATTTTATTTCGGGACCAAATTTGGCCGAAAAACGTGGATTATAACCTTCAAAATCGTCCGTTTCTGATGATTTTTCGAAAAATGTGAAATATTTTTTTTGTCATTCTAATAGGGTCCGAATGTCGTAAAATGAGTGTTAGATGTTAAAAAAACTATCAAAGAATCTAGATTCGAGTGTATATATTTTGAAGTTTTCGCTCGATTAAAACGTGACTTTAAAAGGTGTCGAATGCCTATTATATGTATTTATTCGGTGCCGTACGAACATTTTTTTTATTCGCGGATATTTCTGCAATGCATGGAATAGTTACTTTGTGAATTTGGAAATATTTTATTTCGAGACCAAATTTGGCCGAAAAACGTGGATTATTACCTTCAAAATCGTTCGTTTCTGATGATTTTTCGAAAATTGTGAGATGTTTTGTTTGTCATTCTAATAGGGTCAGTATGCCATAAAATGAGCGTGGGATGTTAAAACAACAATAAAAGAATATAGATTCGTGTTTATTTTGAAGTTTTCGCTCGATTACAACGTGACTTTAAAAGGTGTCAAATGTCTTTTATATGTATTTATTTGGTGTCGTATGTAGCTTCTTTTATTCGCGAACATGTCTACAATGAATGGAGCAGTTACTGTGCGAATTTGGAAACATTTTATTTCGGGACCAAATTTGGCCGAAAAACGTGGATTATAACCTTCAAAATCGTCCGTTTCTGATGATTTTTCGAAAAATGTGAAATATTTTTTTTGTCATTCTAATAGGGTCCGTATGTCGTAAAATGAGTGTTAGATGATAAAAAAACTATAAAAGAATCTAGATTCGAGTGTATATATTTTGAAGTTTTCGCTCGATTACAACGTGACTTTAAAAGGTGTCGAATGCCTATTATATGTATTTATTTGTGCCGTACGAACATTTTTTTTATTCGCGGACATTCCTGCAATGTATGGAATAGTTACTTTGTGAATTTGGAAACATTTTATTTCGAGACCAAATTTGGCCGAAAAACGTGGATAATAACCTTCAAAATCGTTCGTTTCTGATGATTTTTCGAAAATTGTGAGATGTTTAGTTTGTCATTCTAATAGGGTCAGTATGCCATAAAATGAACGTGGGATGTTAAAACAACAATAAAAGAATATAGATTCGTGTTTATTTTGAAGTTTTCGCTCGATTACAACGTGACTTTAAAAGGTGTCAAATGCCTTTTATATGTATTTATTTGGTGTCGTATGTACCTTCCTTTATTCGCGAACATGTCTACAATGAATGGAGCAGTTACTGTGCGAATTTGGAAACATTTTATTTCGGGACCAAATTTGGCTGAAAAACGTGGATTATAACCTTCAAAATCGTCCGTTTCTGATGATTTTTCGAAAAATGTGAAATATTTTTTTTGTCATTCTAATAGGGTCCGTATGTCGTAAAATGAGTGTTAGATGTTAAAAAAACTATAAAAGAATCTAGATTCGAGTGTATATATTTTGAAGTTTTCGCTCGATTAAAACGTGACTTTAAAAGGTGTCAATTGCCTTTTATATGTATTTATTTGGTGCCGTACGAACATTTTTTCATTCGCGGACATTCCTGCAATGTATGGAATAGTTACTATGTGAATTTGGAAACATTTTATTTCGAGACCAAATTTGGCCGAAAAACGTGGATAATAGCCTTCAAAATCGTTCGTTTCTGATGATTTTTTGAAAATTGTGAGATGTTTTTGTTATTCTAATTGGGTCCGAATGTCGTAAAATGAGTGTTAGATGTTAAAAAAACTATAAAAGAATCTAGATTCGAGTGTATATAGTTTGAAGTTTTCTCTCGATTACAACGTGACTTTAAAAGGTGTCGAATGCCTATTATATGTATTTATTTGGTGCTGTACGAACATTTTTTTATTCTCTGACATTTCTACAATGCATGGAATAGTTACTTTGTGAATTTGGAAACATTTTATTTCGAGACCAAATTAGGCCGAAAAACGTGGATTATTACCTTCAAAATCGTTCGTTTCTGATGATTTTTCGAAAATTGTGAGATGTTTTGTTTGTCATTCTAATAGGGTCAGTATGCCATAAAATGAGCGTGAGATGTTAAAAAAACAATAAAAGAATATAGATTCGTGTTTATTTTGAAGTTTTCGCTCGATTACAACGCGACTTTAAAAGGTGTCAAATGCCATTTATATGTATTTATTTGGTGTCGTATGTACCTTCTTTTATTCGCGAACATGTCTACAATGAATGGAGCAGTTACTGTGCGAATTTGGAAACATTTTATTTCGGGACCAAATTTGGCCGAAAATCGTGGATTATAGCCTTCAAAATCGTCCGTTTCTGATGATTTTTCGAAAAATGTGAAATATTTTTTTTGTCATTCTAATAGGGTCCGTATGTCGTAAAATGAGTGTTAGATGTTAAAAAAACTATAAAAGAATCTAGATTCGAGTGTATATATTTTGAAGTTTTTGCTCGATTAAAACGTGACTTTAAAAGGTGTCGAATGCCTATTATATGTATTTATTTGGTGCCGTACGAACATTTTTTTATTCTCTGACATTTCTACAATGCATGGAATAGTTACTTTGTGAATTTGGAAATATTTTATTTCGAGACCAAATTTGGCCGAAAATCGTGGATTATTACCTTCAAAATCGTTCGTTTCTGATGATTTTTCGAAAATTGTGAGATGTTTTGTTTGTCATTCTAATAGGGTCAGTATGCCATAAAATGAGCGTGGGATGTTAAAACAACAATAAAAGAATATAGATTCGTGTTTATTTTGAAGTTTTCGCTCGATTACAACGTGACTTTAAAAGGTGTCAAATGTCTTTTATATGTATTTATTTGGTGTCGTATGTAGCTTCTTTTATTCGCGAACATGTCTACAATGAATGAAGCAGTTACTGTGCGAATTTGGAAACATTTTATTTCGGGACCAAATTTGGCCGAAAAACGTGGATTATAACCTTCAAAATCGTCCGTTTCTGATGATTTTTCGAAAAATGTGAAATATTTTTTTTGTCATTCTAATAGGGTCCGAATGTCGTAAAATGAGTGTTAGATGTTAAAAAAACTATCAAAGAATCTAGATTCGAGTGTATATATTTTGAAGTTTTCGCTCGATTAAAACGTGACTTTAAAAGGTGTCGAATGCCTATTATATGTATTTATTCGGTGCCGTACGAACATTTTTTTTATTCGCGGATATTTCTGCAATGCATGGAATAGTTACTTTGTGAATTTGGAAATATTTTATTTCGAGACCAAATTTGGCCGAAAAACGTGGATTATTACCTTCAAAATCGTTCGTTTCTGATGATTTTTCGAAAATTGTGAGATGTTTTGTTTGTCATTCTAATAGGGTCAGTATGCCATAAAATGAGCGTGGGATGTTAAAACAACAATAAAAGAATATAGATTCGTGTTTATTTTGAAGTTTTCGCTCGATTACAACGTGACTTTAAAAGGTGTCAAATGTCTTTTATATGTATTTATTTGGTGTCGTATGTAGCTTCTTTTATTCGCGAACATGTCTACAATGAATGGAGCAGTTACTGTGCGAATTTGGAAACATTTTATTTCGGGACCAAATTTGGCCGAAAAACGTGGATTATAACCTTCAAAATCGTCCGTTTCTGATGATTTTTCGAAAAATGTGAAATATTTTTTTTGTCATTCTAATAGGGTCCGTATGTCGTAAAATGAGTGTTAGATGATAAAAAAACTATAAAAGAATCTAGATTCGAGTGTATATATTTTGAAGTTTTCGCTCGATTACAACGTGACTTTAAAAGGTGTCGAATGCCTATTATATGTATTTATTTGTGCCGTACGAACATTTTTTTTATTCGCGGACATTCCTGCAATGTATGGAATAGTTACTTTGTGAATTTGGAAACATTTTATTTCGAGACCAAATTTGGCCGAAAAACGTGGATAATAACCTTCAAAATCGTTCGTTTCTGATGATTTTTCGAAAATTGTGAGATGTTTAGTTTGTCATTCTAATAGGGTCAGTATGCCATAAAATGAACGTGGGATGTTAAAACAACAATAAAAGAATATAGATTCGTGTTTATTTTGAAGTTTTCGCTCGATTACAACGTGACTTTAAAAGGTGTCAAATGCCTTTTATATGTATTTATTTGGTGTCGTATGTACCTTCCTTTATTCGCGAACATGTCTACAATGAATGGAGCAGTTACTGTGCGAATTTGGAAACATTTTATTTCGGGACCAAATTTGGCTGAAAAACGTGGATTATAACCTTCAAAATCGTCCGTTTCTGATGATTTTTCGAAAAATGTGAAATATTTTTTTTGTCATTCTAATAGGGTCCGTATGTCGTAAAATGAGTGTTAGATGTTAAAAAAACTATAAAAGAATCTAGATTCGAGTGTATATATTTTGAAGTTTTCGCTCGATTAAAACGTGACTTTAAAAGGTGTCAATTGCCTTTTATATGTATTTATTTGGTGCCGTACGAACATTTTTTCATTCGCGGACATTCCTGCAATGTATGGAATAGTTACTTTGTGAATTTGGAAACATTTTATTTCGAGACCAAATTTGGCCGAAAAACGTGGATAATAGCCTTCAAAATCGTTCGTTTCTGATGATTTTTTGAAAATTCTGAGATGTTTTGTTTTTTATTCTAATAGGTTCTGTATGCCATAAAATGAGCGTGGGATGTTAAAAAAACAATAAAAGAATATTGATTCGTGTTTATTTTGAAGTTTTCGCTCGATTACAACGTGACTTTAAACGGTGTCAAATGCTATTTATATGTATTTATTTGGTGTCGTATGTACCTTTTTTTCCTAACATGTCTACAATGAATGAGGCAGTTACTGTGCGAATTTGGAAACATTTTATTTCGGGACCAAATTTGGCCAAAAAACATGGATTATAACCTTCAAAATCGTCCGTTTCTGATGATTTTTCGAAAAATGTGAATTTTTTTTGTCATTCTAATTGGGTCCGAATGTCGTAAAATGAGTGTTAGATGTTAAAAAAACTACAAAAGAATCTAGATTCGAGTGTATATAGTTTGAAGTTTTCTCTCGATTACAACGTGACTTTAAAAGGTGTCGAATGCCTATTATATGTATTTATTTGGTGCCGTACGAACATTTTTTTATTCTCTGACATTTCTACAATGCATGGAATAGTTACTTTGTGAATTTGGAAACATTTTATTTCGAGACCAAATTTGGCCAAAAAACGTGGATTATTACCTTCAAAATCGTTCGTTTCTGATGATTTTTCGAAAATTGTGAGATGTTTTGTTTGTCATTCTAATAGGGTCAGTATGCCATAAAATGAGCGTGGGATGTTAAAAAAACAATAAAAGAATATAGATTCGTGTTTACTTTGAAGTTTTCGCTCGATTACAACGTGACTTTAAAAGGTGTCAATTGCCTTTTATATGTATTTATTTGGTGTCGTATTTACCTTCTTTTATTCGCGAACATGTCTACAATGAATGGAGCAGTTACTGTGCGAATTTGGAAACATTTTATTTTGGGACCAAATTTGGCCGAAAAACGTGGATTATAACCTTCAAAATCGTCCGTTTCTGATGATTTTTCGAAAAATGTGAAATATTTTTTGTCATTCTAATAGGGTCCGTATGTCGTAAAATGAGTGTTAGATGTTAAAAAAACTATAAAAGAATCTAGATTTGAGTGTATATATTTTGAAGTTTTCGCTCGATTAAAACGTGACTTTAAAAGGTGTCGAATGCCTATTATATGTATTTATTTGGTGCCGAACGAACATTTTTTTATTCTCTGACATTTTTACAATGCATGGAATAGTTACTTTGTGAATTTGGAAATATTTTATTTCGAGACCAAATTTGGCCGAAAAACGTGGATTATTTTGATGATTTTTCGTTCGTTTCTGATGATTTTTCGAAAATAGTGAGATGTTTTGTTTGTCATTCTAATAGGGTCAGTATGCCATAAAATGAACGTGGGATGTTAAAACAACAATAAAAGAATATAGATTCGTGTTTATTTTGAAGTTTTCGCTCGATTACAACGTGAGTTTAAAAGGTGTCAAATGCCTTTTATATGTATTTATTTGGTGTCGTATGTACCTTCCTTTATTCGCGAACATGTCTACAATGAATGGAGCAGTTACTGTGCGAATTTGGAAACATTATTTCGGGACCAAATTTGGCTGAAAAACGTGGATTATAACCTTCAAAATCGTCCGTTTCTGATGATTTTTTGAAAAATGTGAAATATTTTTTTGTCATTCTAATAGGGTCCGTATGTCGTAAAATGAGTGTTAGATGTTAAAAAAACTATAAAAGAATCTAGATTCGAGTGTATATATTTTGAAGTTTTCGCTCGATTAAAACGTGACTTTAAAAGGTGTCAATTGCCTTTTATATGTATTTATTTGGTGCCGTACGAACATTTTTTCATTCGCGGACATTCCTGCAATGTATGGAATAGTTACTATGTGAATTTGGAAACATTTTATTTCGAGACCAAATTTGGCCGAAAAACGTGGATAATAGCCTTCAAAATCGTTCGTTTCTGATGATTTTTTGAAAATTGTGAGATGTTTTTGTTATTCTAATTGGGTCCGAATGTCGTAAAATGAGTGTTAGATGTTAAAAAAACTATAAAAGAATCTAGATTCGAGTGTATATAGTTTGAAGTTTTCTCTCGATTACAACGTGACTTTAAAAGGTGTCGAATGCCTATTATATGTATTTATTTGGTGCTGTACGAACATTTTTTTATTCTCTGACATTTCTACAATGCATGGAATAGTTACTTTGTGAATTTGGAAACATTTTATTTCGAGACCAAATTAGGCCGAAAAACGTGGATTATTACCTTCAAAATCGTTCGTTTCTGATGATTTTTCGAAAATTGTGAGATGTTTTGTTTGTCATTCTAATAGGGTCAGTATGCCATAAAATGAGCGTGGGATGTTAAAAAAACAAAAAAAGAATATAGATTCGTGTTTATTTTGAAGTTTTCGCTCGATTACAACGTGACTTTAAAAGGTGTCAAATGCCTTTTATATGTATTTATTTGGTGTCGTATGTACCTTCTTTTATTCGCGAAAACGTCTAAAATGAATGGAGCAGTTACTGTGCGAATTTGGAAACATTTTATTTCGGGACCAAATTTGGCCGAAAAACGTGGATTATAACCTTCAAAATCGTCCGTTTCTGATGATTTTTCGAAAAATGTGAAATATTTTTTTTGTCATTCTAATAGGGTCCGTATGTCGTAAAATGAGTGTTAGATGTTAAAAAAACTATAAAAGAATCTAGATTTCAGTGTATATATTTTGAAGTTTTCGCTCGATTAAAACGTGACTTTAAAAGGTGTCAAATGCCTTTTATATGTATTTATTTGGTGCCGTACGAACATTTTTTCATTCGCGGACATTCCTGCAATGTATGGAATAGTTACTTTGTGAACTTGGAAACATTTTATTTCGAGACCAAATTTGGCCGAAATACGTGGATAATAACCTTCAAAATCGTTCGTTTCTGATGATTTTTTGAAAATTGTGAGATGTTTAGTTTTTTATTCTAATAGGGCCTGTATGCCATAAAATGAGTGTGGGATGTTAAAAAAACAATAAAAGAACATTGATTCGTGTTTATTTTGAAGTTTTCGCTCAATTACAACGTGACTTTAAAAGGTGTCAAATGCCATTTATATGTATTTATTTGGTGTCGTATGTACCTTTTTTTCCTAACATGTCTACAATGAATGAGGCAATTACTGTGCGAATTTGGAAACATTTTATTTCGGGACCAAATTTGGCCGAAAAACGTGGATTATAACCTTCAAAATCGTCCGTTTCTGATGATTTTTCGAAAAATGTGAAATATTTTTTTTGTCATTCTAATAGGGTCCGTATGTCGTAAAATGAGTGTTAGATGATAAAAAAAACTATAAAAGAATCTAGATTCGAGTGTATATATTTTGAAGTTTTCGCTCGATTACAACGTGACTTTAAAAGGTGTCGAATGCCTATTATATTTATTTATTTGTGCCGTACGAACATTTTTTCATTCGCGGACATTCCTACAATGTATGGAATAGTTATTTTGTAAACTTGGAAACATTTTATTTCGAGACCAAATTTGGCCGAAAAACGTGGATAATAGCCTTCAAAATCGTTCGTTTCTGATGATTTTTTGAAAATTGTGAGATGTTTAGTTTTTTATTCTAATAGGGTCTGTATGCCATAAAATGAGCGTGGGATGTTAAAAAAACAATAAAAGAATATTGATTCGTGTTTATTTTGAAGTTTTCGCTCGATTACAACGTGACTTTAAAAGGTGTCAAATGCCTTTTATATGTATTTATTTGGTGTCGTATGTAGCTTCTTTTATTCCCGAACATGTCTACAATGAATGAAGCAGTTACTGTGCGAATTTGGAAACATTTTATTTCGGGACCAAATTTGGCCGAAAAACGTGGATTATAACCTTCAAAATCGTCCGTTTCTGATGATTTTTCGAAAAATGTGAAATATTTTTTTTGTCATTTTAATAGGGTCGGTATGTCGTAAAATGAGTGTTAGATGTTAAAAAAACTATAAAAGAATCTAGATTCGAGTGTATATAGTTTGAAGTTTTCGCTCGATTACAACGTGACTTTAAAAGGTGTCGAATGCCTATTATATGTATTTATTTGGTGCCGTACGAACATTTTTTTATTCTCTGACATTTCTACAATGCATGGAATAGTTACTTTGTGAATTTGGAAATATTTTATTTCGAGACAAAATTTGGCCGAAAATCGTGGATTATTACCTTCAAAATCGTTCGTTTCTGATGATTTTTCGAAAATTGTGAGATGTTTTGTTTGTCATTCTAATAGGGTCAGTATGCCATAAAATGAGCGTGGGATGTTAAAACAACAATAAAAGAATATAGATTCGTGTTTATTTTGAAGTTTTCGCTCGATTACAACGTGACTTTAAAAGGTGTCAAATGTCTTTTATATGTATTTATTTGGTGTCGTATGTAGCTTCTTTTATTCGCGAACATGTCTACAATGAATGAAGCAGTTACTGTGCGAATTTGGAAACATTTTATTTCGGGACCAAATTTGGCCGAAAAACGTGGATTATAACCTTCAAAATCGTCCGTTTCTAATAATTTTTCGAAAAATGTGAAATATTTTTTTTGTCATTCTAATAGGGTCAGAATGTCGTAAAATGAGTGTTAGATGTTAAAAAAACTATAAAAGAATCTAGATTCGAGTGTATATATTTTGAAGTTTTCGCTCGATTACAACGTGACTTTAAAAGGTGTCGAATGCCTAATATATTTATTTATTTGTGCCGTACGAACATTTGTTTTATTCGCGGACATTTCTACAATGCATGGAATAGTTACTTTGTAAATTTGGAAACATTTTATTTCGAGACCAAATTTGGCCGAAAAACGTGGATTATTACCTTCAAAATCGTTCGTTTCTGATGATTTTTCGAAAATTGTGAGATGTTTTGTTTGTCATTCTAATAGGGTCAGTATGCCATAAAATGAGCGTGGGATGTTAAAACAACAATAAAAGAATATAGATTCGTGTTTATTTTGAAGTTTTCGCTCGATTACAACGTGACTTTAAAAGGTGTCAAATGCCTTTTATATGTATTTATTTGGTGTCGTATGTACCTTCTTTTATTCGCGAATATGTCTACAATGAATGGAACGGTTACTGTGCGAATTTGGAAACATTTTATTTTGGGACCAAATTTGGGTGAAAAACGTGGATTATAACCTTCAAAATCGTCCGTTTCTGATGATTTTTCGAAAAATGTGAAATATTTTTTTTGTCATTCTAATAGGGTCCGTATGTCGTAAAATGAGTGTTAGATGTTAAAAAAACTATAAAAGAATCTAGATTCGAGTGTATATATTTTGAAGTTTTCGCTCGATTACAACGTGACTTTAAAAGGTGTCAAATGCCTATTATATGTATTTATTTGGTGTCGTACGAACATTTTTTTATTCTCTGACATTTCTACAATGCATGGAATAGTTACTTTGTGAATTTGGAAATATTTTATTTCGAGACCAAATTTGGCCGAAAAACGTGGATTATTACCTTCAAAATCGTTCGTTTCTGATGATTTTTCGAAAATTGTGAGATTTTTTGTTTGTCATTCTAATAGGGTCAGTATGCCATAAAATGAGCGTGGGATGTTAAAACAACAATAAAAGAATATACATTCGTGTTTATTTTGAAGTTTTCGCTCGATTACAACGTGACTTTAAAAGGTGTCAAATGCCTTTTATATGTATTTATTTGGTGTCGTATGTAGCTTCTTTTATTCCCGAACATGTCTACAATGAATGGAGCAGTTACTGTGCGAATTTGGAAACATTTTATTTCGGGACCAAATTTGGCCGAAAAACGTGGATTATAACCTTCAAAATCGTTCGTATCGTCCGTTTCTGATGATTTTTCGAAAAATGTGAAATATTTTTTTTGTCATTCTAATAGGGTCCGTATGTCGTAAAATGAGTGTTAGATGTTAAAAAAACTATAAAAGAATCTAGATTCGAGTGTATATATTTTGAAGTTTTCGCTCGATTAAAACGTGACTTTAAAAGGTGGCGAATGCCTATTATATGTATTTATTTGGTGCCGTACGAACATTTTTTTATTCTCTGACATTTCTACAATGCATGGAATAGTTACTTTGTGAATTTGGAAATATTTTATTTCGAGACCAAATTTGGCCGAAAAACGTGGATTATTACCTTCAAAATGTTCGTTTCTGATGATTTTTCGAAAATTGTGAGATGTTTTGTTTGTCATTCTAATAGGGTCAATATGCCATAAAATGAGCGTGGGATGTTAAAACAACAATAAAAGAATATAGATTCGTGTTTATTTTGAAGTTTTCGCTCGATTTCAACTTGACTTTAAAAGGTATCAAATGTCTTTTATATGTATTTATTTGGTGTCGTATGTAGCTTCTTTTATACGCGAACATGTCTACAATGAATGAAGCAGTTACTGTGCGAATTTGGAAACATTTTATTTCGGGACCAAATTTGGCCGAAAAACGTGGATTATAACCTTCAAAATCGTCCGTTTCTGATGATTTTTCGAAAAATGTGAAATATTTTTTTTGTCATTCTAATAGGGTCCGTATGTCGTAAAATGAGTGTTAGATGTTAAAAAAACTATAAAAGAATCTAGATTCGAGTGTATATATTTTGAAGTTTTCGCTCGATTACAACGTGACTTTAAAAGGTGTCAAATGCCTATTATATGTATTTATTTGGTGTCGTACGAACATTTTTTTATTCTCTGACATTTCTACAATGCATGGAATAGTTACTTTGTGAATTTGGAAATATTTTATTTCGAGACCAAATTTGGCCGAAAAACGTGGATTATTACCTTCAAAATCGTTCGTTTCTGATGATTTTTCGAAAATTGTGAGATGTTTTGTTTGTCATTCTAATAGGGTCAGTATGTCATAAAATGAGCGTGGGATGTTAAAACAACAATAAAAGAATATACATTCGTGTTTATTTTGAAGTTTTCGCTCGATTACAACGTGACTTTAAAAGGTGTCAAATGCCTTTTATATGTATTTATTTGGTGTCGTATGTAGCTTCTTTTATTCCCGAACATGTCTACAATGAATGAAGCAGTTACTGTGCGAATTTGGAAACATTTTATTTCGGGACCAAATTTGGCCGAAAAACGTGGATTATAACCTTCAAAATCGTCCGTTTCTGATGATTTTTCGAAAAATGTGAAATATTTTTTTTGTCATTTTAATAGGGTCGGTATGTCGTAAAATGAGTGTTAGATGTTAAAAAAACTATAAAAGAATCTAGATTCGAGTGTATATATTTTGAAGTTTTCGCTCGATTACAACGTGACTTTAAAAGGTGTCGAATGCCTATTATATTTATTTATTTGTGCCGTACGAACATTTTTTTATTCGCGGACATTTCTACAATGCATGGAATAGTTACTTTGTAAATTTGGAAACATTTTATTTCGAGACCAAATTTGGCCGAAAAACGTGGATTATTACCTTCAAAATCGTTCGTTTCTGATGATTTTTCGAAAATTGTGAGATGTTTTTTTTGTCATTCTAATAGGGTCAGTATGCCATAAAATGAGCGTGGGATGTTAAAACAACAATAAAAGAATATAGATTCGTGTTTATTTTGAAGTTTTCGCTCGATTACAACGTGACTTTAAAAGGTGTCAAATGCCTTTTATATGTATTTATTTGGTGTCGTATGTACCTTCTTTTATTCGCGAACATGTCTACAATGAATGGAACAGTTACTGTGCGAATTTGGAAACATTTTATTTTGGGACCAAATTTGGGTGAAAAACGTGGATTATAACCTTCAAAATCGTCCGTTTCTGATGATTTTTCGAAAAATGTGAAATATTTTTTTTGTCATTCTATTAGGGTCCGTATGTCGTAAAATGAGTGTTAGATGTTAAAAAAACTATAAAAGAATCTAGATTCGAGTGTATATATTTTGAAGTTTTCGCTCGATTAAAGGTGACTTTAAAAGATGTCGAATGCCTTTTATATGTATTTATTTGGTGCCGTACGAGCATTTTTTCATCCGCGGACATTCCTGCAATGTATGGAATAGTTACTTTGTGAATTTGGAAACATTTTATTTCGAGACCAAATTTGGCCGAAAAACATGGATACCTTCAAAATCATACGTTTCTGATGATTTTTCGAAAATTTTGAGATATATTTTGTTTGTCATTCTAATTGGGTCCGTATGCCATAAAATGAGCGTCAGATGTTAAAAAACTATAAAAGGGAATCTAGATTCGAGTATATTTTGATGTTTTCGTCCGATTAAAACGTGACTTTAAAAGGTGTCGAATGCCTTTTATATGTATTTATTTGGTGTCGTATGTACCTTTTTTATTCACAAACATGTCTACAATGCACGAAGCACTTACTGTGCGAATTTGGAAACATTTTATTTCGGGACCAAAGTTGGCCGAAAAACGTGGATAATAACCTTCAAAATCGTCTGTTTCTGACGATTTTTCAAAAAATGAAAGATATTTTGTTTGTCATTCTAATAGGACCTGTATGTCATAAAAAGAGCGTGCGATGTTAAAAAAACTACTCGGTATAAAAGAATATAGATTCTTATCCAAACTCATCCCAATTAGAGATTATGAATGAATAGAGAAGAAAGCTGTCCAAAGGATTTTTGGAAGATTGATTTGCACTAATACTAATACCGAGATCATATTAGAAATTTACTCTACTTCAACATCATAATTTTGATTGTGTTTACTTCATAATGTTAAATGAAGGGCGTTTTTCAAAATTTGTCTTTTTATTTCTATAAGTTTTACCTTTTTTTTAAGACAAAAAGAATAGAGCATAATACGGAGTATTAAACTTCAACCATTGGAATGTTACATTCATAAAGAAAATAATCTGCAAAGAAAAAAATAGATGATCTAAATGTGAGAAAATAAGAATGAGACATCAAAATAAACAGCAGGGAGAACATAGCAATAACAATACGCAGAAGATTTATCAGCCATCTGACTATGCTAGCTACAGCTACAGCTACAGCTACGTTATTGCAGATGGGAGTTTTCCACCTCTCGCAATACACGAGATGACCGTAAGAGCCAAGTACACGCAAAAAAAAGATGACCCACAAACTTAACCAAAAAACGTCCTCACGTCCGTTATTGTGATGATTTTGGCAAACCACAAGTATTTGTTCATGAAAAATTCAGAAAAGAGAGTAAGATCATTCTGCGCTAACCACTTGAAGCAATCTCTTACATGCATCACTTACCTCAACGCTTTCCATTTTTAAACGACGAGTCATCGAAGGACTAGTCTTTCCGGCAGCTTGATAGGTCCTAATCAATGATTCAAACACCTCTACCTCCATTTTATTGACAGCTTTCTTCACAATCTCCACAAACCCTTCTGCCCCGTCAACATCCTTGCCCTGTTCAAAGTGTCCCATCAATGCATTAACTACCTCCGAAGACGGGATCCACTTGCTTCCATCGCCCCTGCCGATTGCAATTGCCCGTTCAACGCAGTTGACTGCCAGTTTGACTTCTCCAGCCTTCAAATAGTGTTCCAAAAAGATTTCCCATGTTTTAGCATTGGGTTTCGCCCCTCTCTTACAAGCTCGTTTTCTGAGCTCCCTAGCCTTTTGGAGTGAACCATCTTTGATATAAGCTTCCATAAGTGCATTTGCTATACGAATGTCATAATTTGTACAACTGGATTCCCAGCCAGCAAAGCATTTCTCCGCACCTTGTAGGTCTTTCAAGTTGACCAAAACTTGAATCATGTTTAAATATGCTACATTGGGAGTTTTAGGAAATGCTAGCCTTACAGAACGCCACACACGGTAAACCTCAATCAGATTGCCTGTTTTTCCATACAGAGTGATGAGGAATTGGTATGGTGAAAGCTCCCGAGAGGTGTTCCTCTTTTCAAGCTCCTTGAGAGCATTTTCGGCCTTCTCAAACATCTTGGAGTTGGCGTAAATTGATGCTAAATTGCTGTAAGTTGTCCAATCTTCGGCCACTCGTCCATCCCGTTTCATCTCATCAAGCACCCTCTCAACACCATAGATGTCTTCAACAGCTGACAAAGACCTCATCCAAATATTGTAAGTGTAAGTTTGTAGCATAATATCAGAGGCCTTCATTTCCTGTACAAGGGCTGGTATTTTTTCCGGTTGTTCTGTTTTTGAGTGGAGAGTCATCAAGCTATTATAAGACATGGCTGTAATAGGGAGGCCAAGTTCCTTCATCTTTTCCATGAGTGCTTCAGCTTTATCCGGCATCAACTCCTTACAGTATACGTTAAGAAGAGCGCCATAGCACTCAATGTTTTTTGAAGGTTCAGGAAGGTCAATAAAGTAATTCTCTGCAGCAGCAACTCCATGAGTTTTCGCAATGAGATCCAGATGGATAGCTCGGTCACTGATTGTCATATTCATTCCCCTTCCAGCCATGGTGTCAGAGAGCTGCATATAAACTTAAGGCATTTGTTACTTGTAGAGATGGAACAACAAGAACGAGAAAGATACATCAGCAATGTGCCCACATACAAAATTAAGTATGCAATCATTAGTCACCCAATGTTTATTAGTCAAGTCTTCCTTTTTCATAGTATGCAAAATAACATAAGTACATTGACGTGTGTTGCCTGTTTGATCCACGGTATCTAACAGATAGCAAGATGCATAGTGGCAAAATATCACTTCCGGCTCAAAGTAAAATTTAGAAATACACCTTCCATTAATACTCTAAATTGTTCCTCATTTTAGAATAAGAAGGCACACTCCTACATCTAATAGAGAAGTGCTTCCATAGTCATAAAAAGGATACAAAATATAAAACTCAAACATTTTATGCAGACCACACTCTGTTCTTGGTTTGCCTGGAACTAGATTTATCAAAATCACGAGGAAGGAAATCAAGGAATCATAACTAGAAGCAAGAAAAACAGTGGGATACTCAGAGCCTCCACAAATCTCATGAAGAATAAAGTAGACTTGGGTCCTGGCAATAGATTACAACATGTCATGGTAGACTAATCAAGCACCAGGAATCCTTAAATTTAGAGGATACTGGCTAAGTCACCATCTCAACAGTCTTACTCTTACTCCAGCTTGTTCAAGCAAACTCCATACTTAGAGTCACACCCTAATGCTAATGACGTTTTTCTTATTTTGAAAAAGAAAGATTTACAAGGTGCTTCCTATTACTATTTATCTATTATTTTTGTGTAAAGAGCCTACCTGTAAATGGTAGTCAAGCCACTCAGTTAGATGTATTTGATATGGATGCATGTCCACGTTACTCAGCTAGATGCATCTATTTTATCAAATAACAATCATGTTTGTAGTTAGAATTTAGTTTTTTAAGGGAATGATACTTGAGAAGATAGAGGTTGGAGCAGGAAAAGCTCTGAGAAGATGTTCCAACTCATAGAGAGGTCAGTAAACACACCACCTTCTTCCAATCCTTTGGATTGTACAATCAAACTAGATATGAGGAAAGCTTTTGAATGTGTGAACTGGTGCTTTCTTGCGAAGGGCTCTACTTGCTTCTTGCTTGGCACAACAATTGGTGAGCTGGATCATGTGATGACTCTCTACATCTAGCTTTTCATAGAAGATCAATCGTGCATCTCAAGGGTACTTTCAGGGCTTGTTTGGATAACCAAGTGGGGGGGAAAAGAGAGGGAAGGAAGGAGGGAATGGGATGTGGTTGTTTGGATACCATTTTCCTCCAGCTTCCTTGTTGAGGAAAGACTTTGATTTGTCTCCGAGGAGAGAAAATAGATCCATTCAAATCTCTCTCCCTCCATTTCCCTCTACCATTATTTGCTAACCATACAAGGGTTTTCCATCCTTTGCTCCCCCTCCCCTTCCCTCCAAATCCCTTCATCCAAACAAGCCCTCGAGGTAAGCATGAACTAAGACAAGGAATGTCGAGGACAAGTTAGTAGGGGCAAAAGGTTCTCCTTTCATCCCCAATGCTCCAAGCTTGGTCTGAATCATTTAATACTAATTTTTACTAAGGGAGATGTTCCAACAGTGAAAATGATTGTTGATTGTTTGCATTAGTTTTAAAAAAATATCAGGAATGCAGGCTAATCCAGCAAATACAGTCATCTACTTTGGAGGGGTTCAACAAGAAATTAAAGAATTGACTTTACTGAATGTATGCCTTACTAAAAGGAAACTCCCCTTTAGGGCACAACTTTGGTATGCTAGAAGACTTGAACTGACTAACTCAAGTCATATTCGGATATTTAGCATGCTCTTACCTAAGACAGACACTAAGAGGGACTTCTGGGCTCCTTGGAAAGGTTAGGAAGGTATTTAATTTCAGAGGAATGAAGGCGTTTTGGAATTAAAGAAAGTCCTAAGTTGGAACAAATCATTACTACTGAACTGGATGTGCAAGTTTTTGGTTGAAAAGGATGATATTTGATGTGGGTGGGCTATTGAGTATAAACTGAAATCTATTACTAGTATTTGGGACGTTACGGAATAGAGCAATCAAAACATGAGCTGGAGACATTTGTTAAGGCAGGGGATGTTCAATTGGGACGTTCAACAATTGTTTCCCCACCAACAAAGGAAAGGATCCCTCCAAACCCCTCCCCTCCCCTCGATTTTCACCTGTACAAACAACAGATTTTAACTCTTCGTCTCCCTCCAAACAAACCCTAAGAGGCAGTCCACCGAAGTGCAATACAGTCAGTAAGTCACACATTGCCGTAAGTTAGTTAGATCACTCCAATAACGACTGAAAAATATTATCCTCAAACAACACTACAAATTGTAATCCCTATCATTAATAAATCGCAAATGCGACAGATCTAGTCACTCAAAATCAAAAAATCATAAACATATGAATGAAGAGACCTGCCTTGAGAGCAGCATAGTAATGTTTGCGATCCCGAAGCTTCTTAATGGTATCGCCAACTTCCCATTTAAAAACCCTCTTCTTGCTCTTAAGAAACACGTTCAATTGATGGCGCACGCTGACCTCATCACCGCCTTCTTTGAAAAGGCGGTGATACAAAGCTTCTTCGATGTACTTCTTTGACCTGTTAGCAATGTTTCTTGTCCTTCCTTTAAGTGTGATTGCCGCCATTTTTCTACGGTTCAAGATGGACAGCCACACAATCGATTGGGGGAATGTTTGAAGATCTTCAATTGAGTTTTGAGTTTGTTAGGGTTTTAGGTTTTCATTGCAATTTGCAAGTCATATCGGGTCGGGTGGGTTTTTATATCGGATCGGGTCATTATCTGGTCATAACTGTCGTTGGGTCGCGTTTGGGTCAGTTTCGGATCGTGTCAACTGTGAGATATTTCGAAAATTGTGAGATATTTTGTTTGTCATTCTAATAGTCCCGTATGCCATAAAATGAGCGTCAGATGTTAAAAAAACTATAAAAGAATATAGATTCGAGTATATTTGAAGTTTTCGTTGGATTACAACGTGACTTTAAAAGTAGACAAATGCCTTTTAAATGTATTTATTTGACGCCGTATGTACTTTTTTTTATTCGCGGACATTTCTACAATGCATGTAATAGTTACTTTGTGAATTTAGAAACATTTTATTTCGGGATCAAATTTGGCCGAAAAACGTGGATAATAATCTTCAAAATCGTCCGTTTCTGATGATTTTTCGAAAATTGTGAGCTGGTTTTTTTTGTCATACTAATAGGGTCCGTATGCCATAAAATGAGCGTTAGATGTTAAAAAAAACTAAAAAACAATCTAGATTAGAGTATATTTTGAAATTTTCGCTCGATTACAACGTGACTTTAAAAGGTGTCGAATGCCTTTTATATGTATTTATTTGGTGTCGTATGTACATTTTTTTATTCGCCAACATGTCTACAATGCACGGAGCAGTTACTATGCGAATTTGAAAACATTATATTTCGGGATCAAATTTGGCCAAAAACGTGGATAACCTTCAAAATCGTCCGTTTCTGATGATTTTTTGAAAAATGAAAGGTATTTTGTTTGTCATTCTAATAGGACCCGTATGCCGTAAAATGAGCGTGGGATGTTAAAAATAGTTTAAAAAAATATAGATTCGAGTATATATTGAAGTTTTCGCTCGATTACAACGTGACTTTAAAAGGTGTCGAATGCCTTTTATATGTATTTATTTGGTGTCGTATGTACCTTTTTTTATTCGCCAACATGTCTACAATGCACGGAGCAGTTACTGTGCGAATTTGAAAACATTTTATTTCGGGATCAAATTTGGCCAAAAACGTGGATAATAACCTTCAAAATCGTCCGTTTCTGATGATTTTTCGAAAAATGAAAGGTATTTTGTTTGTCATTCTAATAGGACCCGTATGCCATAAAATGAGCGTCAGATGTTAAAATAGTTTAAAAAAATATAGATTCGAGTATATATTGTAGTTTTCACTCGATTAAAACGTGACTTTAAAAGTAGACGAATGCCTTTTATATGTATTTATTTGGTGTCGTATGTACTTTTTTTTAATCGCAGACATTTCTGTAATGCAAGGAATAGTTACTTTGTGAATTTGGAAACATTTTATTTCGGGACCAAATTTGGCCAACAAACGTGGATAATAACCTTCAAAATCGTCCGTTTCTGATGATTTTTCGAAAAATAACAGATATTTTGTTTGTCATTCTAATAAGACTTGTATGCCATAAAATGAGCGTGG
This sequence comes from Agrostemma githago, assembly GCA_958450325.1. Lineage (NCBI taxonomy): Eukaryota > Viridiplantae > Streptophyta > Magnoliopsida > Caryophyllales > Caryophyllaceae > Agrostemma > Agrostemma githago. The sequence continues at coordinate 77,313,164 of OY288244.1, forward strand.
GATGTTAAAAAAACTATAAAAGAATATAGATTCGAGTATATTTTGAAGTTTTCGCTTGATTACAACGTGACTTTAAAAGGTATCGAATGCCTTTTATACGTATTTATTTGGTGTCGTATGTACCTTTTTTTATTCGCGAACATGTCTACAATGCATGGAGCAGTTACTGTGCGAATTTGAAAATATTTTATTTCGAGATCAAATTTAGCCAAAAAACGTGGATAATAACCTTCCAAATCGTCCGTTTCTGATGATTTTTTGAAAAACGAAAGGTATTTTGTTTGTCATTCTAAGAGAACCCGTATGCCATAAAATAAGCGTGAGATGTTAAAAATAATATAAAAAAAATATAGATTCGAGTATATATTGTAGTTTTCGCTCGATTAAAACGTGACTTTCAAAGTAGAAGAATGCCTTTTAAATGTATTTATTTGGTGCCGTATGTATTTTTTTTATTCGCAGACATTTCTACAATGCATGGAGCAGTTACTGTGCAATTTGAAAACATTTTATTTCGGGATCAAATTGGCCAAAAAACGTGGATAATAACCTTCCAAATCGCCCGTTTCTGATGATTTTTTGAAAAATGAAAGGTATTTTGTTTGTCATTCTAAGTGAACCCGTATGCCATAAAATGAGCGTGAGATGTTAAAATAGTTTAAAAAAATATAGATTCGAGTATATATTGTAGTTTTCACTTGATTAAAACGTGACTTTAAAAGTAGACGAATGCCTTTTATAAGTATTTATTTGGTGTCGTATGTACTACTTTTTTTTAATCGCAAACATTTCTATAATGCAAGGAATAGTTACTTTGTGAATTTGGAAACATTTTATTTCGGGACCAAATTTGGCCGAAAAACGTGGATAATAACCTTCAAAATCGTCCGTTTCTGATGATTTTTCGAAAAATGACAGATATTTTATTTGTCATTCTAATAAGACTTGTATGCCATAAAATGAGCGTGGGATGTTAAAAAAAACTATAAAAGAATATAGATTCGAGTATATTTTGAAGTTTTTGCTCGATTACAACGTGTGACTTTAAAAGGTGTCGAATGCCTTTTATATGTATTTATTTGGTGTTGTATGTTCCTTTTTTTATTCGTGAACATGTCTACTATGCATGGAGGAGTTACTGTGCGAATTTGAAAATATTTTATTTCGGGATCGAATTTGGCCAAAAAAGATGGATAATAACCTTCAAAATCGTCCGTTTCAGAAGATTTTTTGAAAAATGAAATGTATTTTGTTTGCCATTCTAATAGTCCCCGTATGCCATAAAATGAGCGTCAGATGTTAAAAAAATTATAAAAGAATATAGATTTGAGTATATTTGAAGTTTTCGCTTGATTACAACGTGACTTTAAAAGTAGACGAATGCCTTTTAAATGTATTTATTTGGTGCCGTATGTACTTTTTTTTTATTCGTGGACATTTCTACAATGCATGTAATAGTTACTTTGTGAATTTGGAAACATTTTATTTCGGGATCAAATTTGGCCGAAAAACGTGGATAATACTCTTCAAAATCGTCCGTTTCTGATGATTTTTCGAAAATTGTGAGCTATTTTTTTGTCATACTAATAGGGTCCGTATGCCATAAAATGAGCGTTAGATGTTAAAAAAAACTAAAAAACAATCTAGATTAGAGTATATTTTGAAATTTTCGCTCGATTACAACGTGACTTTAAAAGGTGTCGAATGCCTTTTATATGTATTTATTTGGTGTTGTATGTACCTTTTTTAATTCGCCAACATGTCTACAATGCACGGAGCAGTTACTGTGCGAATTTGAAAACATTTTATTTCGGGATCAAATTTGGCCAAAAACGTGGATAATAACCTTCAAAATCGTCCGTTTCTGATGATTTTTTGAAAAATGAAAGGTATTTGGTTTGTCATTCTAATAGGACCCGTATGCCGTAAAATGAGCGTGGGATGTTAAAAATAGTATAAAAAAATATAGATTCGAGTATATATTGAAGTTTTCGCTCGATTACAACGTGTGACTTTAAAAGGTGTCGAATGCCTTTTATATGTATTTATTTGGTGTCGTATGTTCCTTTTTTTATTCGCCAACATGTCTACAATGCATGGAGCAGTTACTGTGCGAATTTGAAAACATTTTATTTCGGGATCAAATTTGGCCAAAAACGTGGATAATAACCTTCAGAATCGTCCGTTTCTGATGATTTTTTGAAAAATGAAAAGTATTTTGTTTGTCATTCTAATAGGACCCGTATGCCATTAAATGAGCGTGAGATGTTAAAATAGTTTAAAAAATATAGATTCGAGTATATATTGTAGTTTTCACTCGATTAAAACGTGACTTTAAAAGTAGACAAATGCCTTTTATATGTATTTATTTGGTGTCGTATGTACTTTTTTTTATTCGCAGGCATTTCTATAATGCAAGGAATAGTTACTTTGTGAATTTGGAAACATTTTATTTCGGGACCAAATTTGGCCGAAAAACGTGGATAATAACCTTCAAAATCGTCCGTTTCTGATGATTTTTCGAAAAATGACAGATATTTTGTTTGTCATTCTAATAAGACTTGTATGCCATAAAATGAGCGTGGGATGTTAAACAAACTATAAAAGAATATAGATTCGAGTATATTTTGAAGTTTTCGCTCGATTACAACGTGTGACTTTAAAAGGTGTCGAATGCCTTTTATATGTATTTATTTGGTGTCGTATGTTCCTTTTTTTTATTCGTGAACATGTCTACTATGCATGGAGGAGTTACTGTGCGAATTTGAAAATATTTTATTTCGGCATCGAATTTGGACAAAAAAGATGGATAATAACCTTCAAAATCGGGCTTTATTATCCCGAAATTACTGGGCTACATAATTACTGGGCTATGGTCTTTATTATCCCGAAATTTATTATGGCTAGAATTGGGTCCATTTGTCGCAACTTTCTTTGGAATGGTGGTGTGGATGAGACTAATTGGGCTTTAGTAAGTTGGGAAGAAATTTGTTGTCCGAAGTATGAGGGTGGATTGGGATTAAGGGATCTGGAACTATGGAATATTGCAGCTGTGGCTAAATTGGCATCATGGGTATTTGATCAACCTGATAGATTATGGGTTCAGTGGGTTAATAGTGTGTATCTTAAGCACACTGATTGGCGTGATTATCAGCCTCATGCAGATGTCACGTGGGCTTGGAGAAAGATATGTCAGGCAAAGGAGAAAATTAAGCATATGTTTGATAATGGGGTTTGGCACGGATCTGGGACCCTTTACTCGATTTCTAGGGCTTACGAGGAGCTACGGGTGAAGCGACCGAGGACCTCGTGGTGGAGATTTGTGTGGAGTGGTTGGAGCCTCCCGAATCATAGCTTCATATCGTGGTTAGTGTTTAGGGGGGCTTTGACCACGAGGAAAAAGCTAGTGAGGTTTGGAATTTCAGATTCTAGCCTTTGTTATCTTTGTGAACTACATGATGAGACCGTGGATCATCTGTTTTTTGAATGTCGATGGAGCTCGAAAGTACTTGATCTGCTGAATAAGTGGGTGAGAAGAAGAATGCCGAGTAGAGGAGATTTGCAGTGGGTAACAAAGATGAGGGGCTCGAAATTACAATGCAATATTCTCCGTGCTTTGATCAACGCGACGATTTATCATATCTGGAGGCAGAGAAACCGATGCAGGATAGAAGGTGCAGTACAGCAGCCGCAGAGTACTGTGAAGCTAATCAAAATGGATGTTATGAATAGAATCATGTGTAAAATTAGATATCCCATTTGTGCTAAAGATGCTAGATGGCTACATAATCTGATGTAGCCATCAACATTGTAAATTTTTCACACGAGTTATATATATATATATATATATATATATATATATATATATATATATATATTTACCTTTTACCAAAAAAAAAAAACCCCTTCAAAATCGTCAGTTTCAGAAGATTTTTCGAAAAATGAAATGTATTTTGTTTGTCATTCTAATAGTCCCCGTATGCCATAAAATGAGTGTCAGATGTTAAAAAAATTATAAAAGAATATAGATTTGAGTATATTTGAAGTTTTCGCTTGATTACAACGTGACTTTAAAAGTAGACGAATGCCTTTTAAATGTATTTATTTGGTGCCGTATGTACTTTTTTTTATTCGTGGACATTTCTACAATGCATGTAATAGTTACTTTGTGAATTTGGAAACATTTTATTTCGGGATCAAATTTGGCCGAAAAACGTGGATAATAATCTTCAAAATCGTCCGTTTCTGATGATTTTTCGAAAATTGTGAGCTATTTTTTTGTCATACAAATAGGGTCCGTATGCCATAAAATGAGCGTTAGATGTTAAAAAAAAACTAAAAAACAATCTAGATTAGAGTATATTTTGAAATTTTTGCTCGATTACAACGTGACTTTAAAAGGTGCCGAATGCCTTTTATATGTATTTATTTGGTGTCGTATGTACCTTTTTTTATTCGCCAACATGTCTACAATGCACGGAGCAGTTACTGTGCGAATTTGAAAACATTTTATTTCGGGATCAAATTTGGCCAAAAACGTGGATAATAACCTTCAAAATCGTCCGTTTCTGATGATTTTTTGAAAAATGAAAGGTATTTGGTTTGTCATTCTAATAGGACCCGTATGCCGTAAAATGAGCGTGGGATGTTAAAAATAGTATAAAAAAATATAGATTCGAGTATATATTGAAGTTTTCGCTCGATTACAACGTGACTTTAAAAGGTGTCGAATGCCTTTTATATGTATTTATTTGGTGTCGTATGTACCTTTTTTTATTCGCCAACATGTCTACAATGCACGGAGCAGTTACTCTGCGAATTTGAAAACATTTTATTTCAGGATCAAATTTGGCCAAAAACGTGGATAATAACCTTCAGAATCGTCCGTTTCTGATGATTTTTTGAAAAATGAAAACTATTTTGTTTGTCATTCTAATAGGGACCCGTATGTCATAAAATGAGCGTGAGATGTTAAAATAGTTTAAAAATATATATATTCGAGTATATATTCGAGTAGTTTTCACTCGATTAAAACGTGACTTTAAAAGTAGACGAATGCCTTTTATATGTATTTATTTGGTGTCGTATGTACTTTTTTTTAATCGCAGACATTTCTATAATGCAAGGAATAGTTACTTTGTGAATTTGGAAACATTTTATTTCGGGACCAAATTTCGCCGAAAAACGTGGATAATAACCTTCACAATCGTCCGTTTCTGATGATTTTTCGAAAAATGACAGATATTTTGTTTGTCATTCTAATAAGACTTGTATGCCATAAAATGAGCGTGAGATGTTAAAAAAACTATAAACGAATATAGATTTGAGTATATTTTGAAGTTTTCGCTTGATTACATCGTGGCTTTAAAAGGTATCGAATGCCTTTTATATGTATTTATTTGGTGTCGTATGTACCTTTTTTTATTCGCGAACATGTCTACAATGCATGGAGCAGTTACTGTGCGAATTTGAAAACATTTTATTTCGGGATCAAATTGGCCAAAAAACGTGGATAATAACCTTCCAAATCGTCCGTTTCTGATGATTTTTTGAAAAATGAAAAGTATTTGGTTTGTCATTCTAATAGGACCCGTATGCCGTAAAATGAGCGTGAGATGTTAAAAATAGTATAAAAAAAATATAGATTCGAGTATATATTGAAGTTTTCGCTCGATTACAACGTGACTTTAAAAGGTGTCGAATGCCTTTTATATGTATTTATTTGGTGTCGTATGTACCTTTTTTTATTCGCCAACATGTCTACAATGCACGGAGCAGTTACTCTGCGAATTTGAAAACATTTTATTTCGGGATCAAATTTGGCCAAAAACGTGAATAAAAACCTTCAGAATCGTCCGTTTATGATGATTTTTTGAAAAATGAAAAGTATTTTCTTTGTCATTCTAATAGGACCCGTATGTCATAAAATGAGCGTGAGATGTTAAAATAGTTTAAAAATATATATATTCGAGTATATATTGTAGTTTTCACTCGATTAAAACGTGACTTTAAAAGTAGACGAATGCCTTTTATATGTATTTATTTGGTGTCGTATGTACTTTTTTTTAATCGCAGACATTTCAATAATGCAAGGAATAGTTACTTTGTGAATTTGGAAACATTTTATTTCGGGACCAAATTTCGCCGAAAAACGTGGATAATAATCTTCACAATCGTCCGTTTCTGATGATTTTTCGAAAAATGACAGATATTTTGTTTGTCATTCTAATAAGACTTGTATGCCATAAAATAAGCGTGGGATGTTAAAAAAACTATAAAAGAATATAGATTCGAGTATATTTTGAAGTTTTCGCTCAATTACAACGTGTGACTTTAAAAGGTGTCGAATGCCTTTTATATGTATTTATTTGGTGTCGTATGTTCCTTTTTTTATTCGCCAACATGTCTACAATGCACGGAGCAGTTACTGTGCGAATTTGAAAACATTTTATTTCGGGATCAAATTGGCCAAAAAACGTGGATAATAACCTTCCAAATCGCCCGTTTCTGATGATTTTTTGAAAAATGAAAGGTATTTTGTTTTTCATTCTAATAGGACCCGTATGCCATTAAATGAGCGTGAGATGTTAAAATAGTTTTAAAAAATATAGATTCGAGTATATATTGTAGTTTTCACTCGATTAAAACGTGACTTTAAAAGTAGACGAATGCCTTTTATATATATTTATTTGGTGTCGTATGTACTTTTTTTAATCGCAGACATTTCTATAATGGAAGGAATAGTTACTTTGTGAATTTGGAAACATTTTATTTTGGGACCAAATTTGGCCGAAAAACGTGGATAATAACCTTCAAACTTAGTCACTTAATCCTAAATGTGGGTCCTTAAAACTTAGTCACTTAATTTTTGCGGATGACCTGCTCCTATTTTGTAAGGGGGAAACTGAGTCCATGGAGCTGCTTTGGAAGGCTTTTGCTACTTTTAGCAGAGCATCAGGGTTGAGTATCAGTGTGGGCAAATCCCACGCATATTTCGCTGGGGTTGATGATGACAGGAAGGAGGCCATTTTGCAGTTTTCTGGTTGTGTGGAAGGCTCTTTGCCTTTCAGATATCTAGGACTGCCCATCCAGAGCACTCATTTGGGTAAGACTGATTGTGAGAAACTGTTAGGCCGGATTGTGTCGAGGATTACTAGCATTGGGGCTCGGAAACTCTCTTATCCAGGCAGGCTGACTCTGGTTCAGGCTGTGCTTTCTCAGCTGCATAATTATTGGGCCATGGTGTTTATTATTCCTAAATTTGTTATGGCTCAGATTGTGTCTCTATGTCGCAATTTTCTTTGGGATGGTGGTGTGGAGGGAACAAAAAGAGCTTTAGTGAGTTGGGATTTTATTTGCAGGCCTAAAGAAGAAGGCGGGTTGGGGTTGCGTGACTTATACCTGTGGAATGAGACGGCTGTTGCCAAATTGGCCTCTTGGGTGTTTGACCAACCGGATCGGTTATGGGTACGGTGGGTTAGCAGCATATATCTGAGAGGTTCGGTTTGGCGGGATTATCAGCCACATGCGGATGTTACGTGGGCTTGGAAGAAGATTTGTCATGCTAAAGAGAAGATTAAACACCTATTTGTGGATGGGCTCTGGCACGGTTCCTCGGAGCAGTACTCCATAGCACTCGCCTATGAGGCCTTACGGGTTCATCACCCGAAGGTTGATTGGGGCAAGCTCGTCTGGAATACTTGGATTTTCCCGAGACACAGCTTCATTTCTTGGCTTGTGTTCAAAGGGGCTCTAGGTACTAGAGTGAAACTTCTGAGGATTGGGATTGCTGATTCTGATCTTTGCTACTTTTGTGACTCTCAGGCTGAGACCTTCGAACATCTCTTTTTTGGGTGTTGTTGGAGCTCTAGAGTTATTGATATTCTTAGCAGGTGGGTGAAGAAACGGATCCCCACTTTGGGAGGTTTGGTTTGGGCCACGAAGAAGAGAGACACTATTTTACAGTGCAATATTCTTAGCGCTATGGTTAATGCGACGATTTATCATATTTGGAGACAGCGGAATATTTGCAGAATTAAGGGGACTGTTCGGCGTCCTGAGTGTGTTGCTAATATGATTAAATCAGATGTTAAAAGTCGTATTAATTGTAAGATCAAATATCCTATTAGTGCTCGAGATAGCCAATGGCTACATAATTTGATGTAGTCATCATTTGTATATTGGATACTCACACATTTATATATACACTTACCTTTTACCAAAAAAAAAAACCTTCAAAATCGATTTGTAGATGCAAGATTAAATAACCTTCAACGTGAATATTGTGCAAGATTAAATATCCGTTACAAGCTAAAGATGCTAGATGGCTACATAAGCTGATGTAGGCACTTATTTGTACATCGATTTCATTTATTAATATACTTACCTCTTACCAAAAAAAAAAAACCTTCAAAATCGTCCGTTTCTGATGATTTTTCGAAAAATGACAGATATTTTGTTTGTCATTCTAATAAGACTTGTATGCCATAAAATGAGCGTGGGATGTTAAAAAAACTATAAAAGAATATAGATTCGAGTATATTTTGAAGTTTTCGCTCGATTACAACGTGTGACTTTAAAAGGTGTCGAATGCCTTTTATATGTATTTATATGGTGTCGTATGTTCCTGTTTTTTATTCGTGAACATGTCTACTATGCATGGAGGAGTTACTGTGCGAATTTGAAAATATTTTATTTCGGGATCGAATTTGGCCAAAAAAGATGGATAATAACCTTCAAAATCGTCCGTTTCAGAAGATTTTTCGAAAAATGAAATGTATTTTGTTTGTCATTCTAGTAGTCCTCGTATGCCATAAAATGAGCGTCAGATGTTAAAAAAATTATAAAAGAATATAGATTTGAGTATATTTGAAGTTTTCGCTTGATTACAACGTGACTTTAAAAGTAGACGAATGCCTTTTAAATGTATTTATTTGGTGCCGTATGTACCTTTTTTTATTCGTGGACATTTCTACAATGCATGTAATAGTTACTTTGTGAATTTGGAAACATTTTATTTCGGGATCAAATTTGGCCGAAAAACGTGGATAATAATCTTCAAAATCGTCCGTTTCTGATGATTTTTCGAAAATTGTGAGCTATTTTGTTGTTATACTAATAGGGTCCGTATGCCATAAAATGAGCGTTAGATGTTAAAAAAAACTAAAAAACAATCTAGATTAGAGTATATTTTGAAATTTTCGCTCGATTACAACGTGACTTTAAAAGGTGTCGAATGCCTTTTATATGTATTTAATTGGTGTCGTATGTACCTTTTTTTATTCGCCAACATGTCTACAATGCACGAAGCAGTTACTCTGCGAATTTGAAAACATTTTATTTCGGGATCAAATTTGGCCAAAAACGTGGATAATAACCTTCAGAATCGTCCGTTTCTGATGATTTTTTGAAAAATGAAAAGTATTTTGTTTGTCATTCTAATAGGATCCGTATGCCAGAAAATGAGCGTGAGATGTTAAAATAGTTTAAAAAAATATATATTCGAGTATATATTGTAGTTTTCACTCGATTAAAACGTGGCTTTAAAAGTAGACGAATGCCTTTTATATGTATTTATTTGGTGTCGTATGTACTTTTTTTTAATCGCAGACATTTCTATAATGCAAGGAATAGTTACTTTGTGAATTTGGAAACATTTTATTTCGGGACCAAATTTCGCCGAAAAACGTGGATAATAACCTTCAAAATCGTCCGTTTCTGATGATTTTTCGAAAAATGACAGATATTTTGTTTGTCATTCTAATAAGACTTGTATGCCATAAAATGAGCGTGGGATGTTAAAAAAACTATAAAAGAATATAGATTTGAGTATATTTTGAAGTTTTCGCTTGATTACAACGTGACTTTAAAAGGTATCGAATGCCTTTTATATATATTTATTTGGTGTCGTATGTACCTTTTTTTATACGCGAACATGTCTACAATGCACGGAGCAGTTACTGTGCGAATTTGAAAACATTTTATTTCGGGATCAAATTGGCCAAAAAACGTGGATAATAACCTTCCAAATCGCCCGTTTCTGATGATTTTTTGAAAAATGAAAGGTATTTTGTTTGTCATTCTAATAGGACCCGTATGCCATTAAATGAGCGTGAGATGTTAAAATAGTTTAAAAAAATATAGATTCGAGTATATATTGTAGTTTTCACTCGATTAAAACGTGACTTTAAAAGTAGACGAATGCCTTTTATATGTATTTATTTGGTGTCGTATGTACTTTTTTTTAATCGCAGACATTTCTATAATGCAAGGAATAGTTACTTTGTGAATTTGGAAACATTTTATTTCGGGACCAAATTTGACCGAAAAACGTGGATAATATCTTCAAAATCGTCCGTTTCTGATGATTTTTCGAAAAATGATAGATATTTTGTTTGTCATTCTAATAAGACTTGTATGCCATAAAATGAGCGTGGGATGTTAAAAAAACTATAAAAGAATATAGATTCGAGTATATTTTGAAGTTTTCGCTTGATTACAACGTGACTTTAAAACGTATCGAATGCCTTTTTTATGTATTTATTTGGTGTCGTATGTACCTTTTTTTATTCGCGAACATGTCTACAATGCATGGAGCAGTTACTGTGCGAATTTGAAAACATTTTATTTCGGGATCAAATTTGGCCAAAAAACGTGGATAATAACCTTCCAAATCGCCCGTTTCTGATGATTTTTTGAAAATGAAAGGTATTTTGTTTGTCATTCTAAGAGAACCCGTATGCCATAAAATGAGCGTGAGATGTTAAACATAGTATAAAAAAATATAGATTCGAGTATATATTGTAGTTTTCGCTCGATTAAAACGTGACTTTAAATGTAGAAGAATGCCTTTTAAATGTATTTATTTGGTGCCGTATATATTTTTTTTTATTCGCAGACATTTCTACAATGCATGGAGCAGTTACTGTGCGAATTTGAAAACATTTTATTTCGGGATCAAATTGGCCAAAAAACGTGGATAATAACCTTCCAAATCGTCCGTTTCTGATGATTTTTTGAAAAATGAAAGGTATTTGGTTTGTCATTCTAATAGGACCCGTATGCCGTAAAATGAGCGTGGGATGTTAAAAATAGTATAAAAAAAATATAGATTCGAGTATATATTGAAGTTTTCGCTCGATTACAACGTGACTTTAAAAGGTGTCGAATGCCTTTTATATGTATTTATTTGGTGTCGTATGTACCTTTTTTTATTCGCCAATATGTCTACAATGCACGGAGCAGTTACTCTGCGAATTTGAAAACATTTTATTTCGGGATCAAATTTGGCCAAAAACGTGGATAAAAACCTTCAGAATCGTCCGTTTCTGATGATTTTTTGAAAAATGAAAGGTATTTGTTTGTCATTCTAAGAGAACCCGTATGTCATAAAATGAGCGTGAGATGTTAAAATAGTTTAAAAATATATATATTCGAGTATATATTGTAGTTTTCACTCGATTAAAACGTGACTTTAAAAGTAGACGAATGCCTTTTATATGTATTTATTTGGTGTCGTATGTACTTTTTTTTAATCGCAGACATTTCAATAATGCAAGGAATAGTTACTTTGTGAATTTGGAAACATTTTATTTCGGGACCAAATTTCGCCGAAAAACGTGGATAATAATCTTCACAATCGTCCGTTTCTGATGATTTTTCGAAAAATGACAGATATTTTGTTTGTCATTCTAATAAGACTTGTATGCCATAAAATAAGCGTGGGATGTTAAAAAAACTATAAAAGAATATAGATTCGAGTATATTTTGAAGTTTTCGCTCAATTACAACGTGTGACTTTAAAAGGTGTCGAATGCCTTTTATATGTATTTATTTGGTGTCGTATGTTCCTTTTTTTATTCGCCAACATGTCTACAATGCACGGAGCAGTTACTGTGCGAATTTGAAAACATTTTATTTCGGGATCAAATTGGCCAAAAAAACGTGGATAATAACCTTCCAAATCGCCCGTTTCTGATGATTTTTTGAAAAATGAAAGGTATTTTGTTTTTCATTCTAATAGGACCCGTATGCCATTAAATGAGCGTGAGATGTTAAAATAGTTTTAAAAAATATAGATTCGAGTATATATTGTAGTTTTCACTCGATTAAAACGTGACTTTAAAAGTAGACGAATGCCTTTTATATATATTTATTTGGTGTCGTATGTACTTTTTTTAATCGCAGACATTTCTATAATGCAAGGAATAGTTACTTTGTGAATTTGGAAACATTTTATTTTGGGACCAAATTTGGCCGAAAAACGTGGATAATAACCTTCAAACTTGGATAATAACCTTCAAATTCAAATTCAGGGATCAGGGTTCTAGAGAGAAGGGCGTTTTTCTGGCGATTTGCTGCCCGTCATCCGCCTCCTGGCCTCCGGTTCCGGCGGCCTGATCCTGACTGTCCGTTTCCGGCGCCTCCTCAAGATGAGAAAGAAGAATCGACTCTCGGGGAAGGGCCCTAAGTCTTCAATACGTAACATTGCAAAAGAGGTATTGAATCGGAAAACTCAATTGAATCTTAATTCTAGTGTTGTTGTTGATGAACTAGCCATTTCTGAGAAAATCAAAACGGTTCCTGGATTCATCTATGAATCGGATATTGAGGAGATTGAAGCTTTGGAGACTGACTCCGAAGTTTTGCCGGAAACCGTCCCCAGCGATTATATCGGATGGAAACTTAAGGATGGGAAAAAAGTCACTGATTTTGAGGAAGATGAAGAAATGATGAAGTTTTCCATTGATGATGTTGAAAATGAAATTGAGTATTGGAGTAATGCCGTCTATTGCTTTATCATGGGAGCTAACCCTCCATGGGAAGTGATTGAAGGATATGTGAGAAGAATTTGGAAGGAGCATGGGATTGATAAAATTTCCTTTCTTCCTAATGAAATTTTTGTAGTTCGGTTCAAGGAAAAGGCAGCCAAGGTAACTGTTCTCAATCATGGAATTTTTATGTTTGACAACAAACCGCTTATTGTGAAAGAATGGACTCCTGAAGCTAGATTAGACAAGGATGAGGTGCAAGAAGTTCCTATTTGGATCCAATTGCATGAGTTACCTTTAAAATTCTGGGGCCAATGCCTTTCCCGAATTGCCTCGTTGGTGGGTCCGTACGTTAAGTCTGACTTAGCTACGGATGAGCGCACTAGACTAGGATATGCTCGGGTCATGGTGTTGGTCAAAGTGGGGCAAAAATTTAAGAGCACAATCAAATTCTTGGATGAGCTTGATAATGTTGTTGAGGTCACGATTAAGTATGAATGGAAACCTATTTGGTGTTCTAAGTGTAAAGGTTATGGCCATGATACCAGTGAATGCAAGAAAGAGGAGCTGAAAAAGGCGAGAATGGAAGCTAAGAAGAATCAATTAGGGGAAGGGGTTAAGACTAAACAAGCTGCTGTTGGGCGGACTGTTGCATCTCGGCTGCGGACTGATGCTGTTCTGCGGAACACTCAGGATGCTGTCTTGAAGGGAGCTGCTGTTGCACGGCTTCCCGCTGTTACGAATGCTGCTGCTACGGGGTTTGGGCAGGCCTCGCACTCTGTTTCGGCAGAAGTGCAGGCTGCTGTTGGTAAGTCTGATGCTCAGCTGCTGATTCGGCCTAGGAGTGCTGATGCAATCCGATCTCTAAGGTATACCAAAGCCTCTGCGGCTAGGTTGTACTCGAGGAGTTCTTTGGTTATTCCTGATGTTCCTTACGTGGAAATGGTACGTGGTTCACCAAGCAAGTCGAGATTGGAGGAAAAGGAAGGGGCTGGACTGGAATTGGTTGTCCATGGAAGTTCATAATATAGGATGTTGGAATGTTCGCGGCATGTGTAATATAAGCAAGCAGCGTGCAATTTGTGAGTTTGTTAGGAAACAGCAAGTGGATATTTTTGGTCTCCTTGAGACTAAAATTAAAAACAAATCGTATGCCAAAGTTCAGCAGAATATCTTCTCTGAATGGAGTATTACGACTAATAATCATTGTCATGAAGGAGGTCAAATTTGGCTTTTATGGAAACATGAAAGGGTTAATTTGACGATTGTGGAGTATAGTAATCAAAGTATTCATATCAAAGTTACTACCTTATCGGGGAAGGATTATTGGCTTACTCTTGTGTATGCCTTTAATGCGGATTCGGGGAGAATAGAGCTTTGGAGAAGACTTGAAGAGTATGCTCACAAAGGGCCTTGGATGATTATGGGTGACTTCAACTGTGTTGTGGAAGCCCGTGAACGTCTAGGGGGGAATAATTCGGAGGAAGCTATGAATCAATTTCGTGACTGTTTGGCGAACTGTGAGGTAAGTGATTGCAAGGCTAGTGGGTCTTGGTTCACTTGGAATAATAAACATAGGGTGGCTGAAACTAGGGTATATAGTCGTATTGATAGATGCTTGATTAACGATGAGATGATGAGTTTGTTTCCGAATGGGTTCGCGAATTTTTTACCCGAAGGAACTTTTGACCATTGTCCATGTATTTTTCATCTTGAACATCCCCCGGTTAGAAAGAATCGTAGTTTCAAATACATGAATATGTGGAGTAAAGCGCTGAATTTTCGTACGTGTGTCGCTGATGCGTGGAAGGAGACGGTCTTTGGGACTCCTATGTTTCGGATAGTGAAGAAGTTGGGTAGTCTCAAAAGACCGTTGAAGATGCTGAATGCTGATTGCTTCTCGGATATTGAGAATCGGTGTAATCAGGCTGAGATCAGGCTCGACCTTTTGCAGCAGCGTCTCAGGTCTGACTTGTCCGAGGAACTGTTGCAGGAGGAGAGTGAGATGAATGAACAGGTTAGGAATTTACAGGCGGCTAGAGCAGATTTTTGGAGTCAAAAATCTAAGCTAAAATGGGTCCGAGATGGGGATGTCAACTTGGCGTTTTTCCACGGCCTCCTCCGAGGACGACGGGCTCACAATGCAATAGCTAAGATTTCTGATGCTAACGGCCTGGATTGTGATAATAAGGCCTCGATCGAGGATGCTTTTTTGCGGTACTACCGTGGGCTACTCGGTGAGTCTCGGGTGGTTGAGGATATTGAGTTTGACTTGATTAGACGGGGTCCCATTTGCTCACAGGAGCATAAAATGATTCTGGAGGCAAATGTGACACCGGATGAGATCAAGAGGGCGCTGTTTAGTATTCCTCGGGATAAATCGCCTGGTCCGGATGGATTCTCGAGTCAATTCTTTATTGATTCGTGGGACATTATTGGTGAGGACGTTGTGACGGCTATCCAGGATTTCTTTCTCTCAGGTAAGCTCTTAAAACAACTGAATTGTGCGAATATCGTCCTGATACCTAAGGTGAATAGGCCACAAAATGTGAAAGATTTCAGGCCGATTGCTTGCTGTAATGTCTTGTACAAGTGTATTGCTAAAATTATTTGTGCAAGGATGGCTAAGGTTTTGCCCCAGATAATATCTCCTACTCAAGGAGGTTTTATTGAAGGTCGGAGTATAGTGGAGAATGTGCTGATTTGTCAGGACTTGGTGCGTATGTATAAGAGAAGGCGAATTTCGCCAAGATGCCTGTTTAAAGTTGATATTCATAAGGCTTATGATAGTGTTGAGTGGAAATTTGTTGACCAGATGTTGAGAGCTTTGGACTTTCCTGACCACTTTCGTAGGTTGGTTATGGAATGTGTAGAGACCGTTTCTTACTCTCTATGTGCTAATGGGGATAATTTCGGGTTTTTTCGAGGGAAAAGAGGGTTGAGACAAGGGGATCCCATGTCGCCTTTGTTATTCACGATTTGCATGGACTATTTCTCTCGAATCTTGAATTTTGGAAGAGTGGATAGGAACTTTAAATTCCATCCGAAATGTGGTCCTTTGAAGCTGACTCACTTGCTCTTCGCGGATGATCTCCTCCTTTTTTGTACGGGGGGTCGGGAATCGATGGAATTCTTGTGGAGTGCCTTTGCTTCCTTTAGTAGGGCCTCGGGTCTGAGCCTAAGCGTGGGGAAGTCTCATGCTTATTTCGCAGGGGTGGATGAGGACAGGAAGGCTGCGATTCTTCAGCTCTCGGGTTGTGTCGAAGGTACGTTTCCTTTTCGGTATCTTGGGTTACCTATCCAAAGTACTCGTTTAGGTAAGCTTGATTGTGAAAATTTGATAGCTCGTATCATTTCAAGGATCTCTGGTATTGGAGCCCGTAAGCTGTCTTATGCTGGGAGACTGACTCTGGTTCAGTCTGTTCTGTCTCAACTGCATAATTATTGGGCAATGATTTTTATCATTCCTAAATTTGTCATGGCTCGAATTATTTCAATATGCCGTAACTTTTTATGGGAAGGGGGTGTCGAAGGAAATAATCGAGCTTTGGTTAGTTGGGATAAAATTTGTCGGCCTAAAGAGGAAGGAGGTTTGGAAATTAGGGATCTGTATATCTGGAATGAAGCAGCTGTGGCGAAGCTTGCTTCGTGGGTGTTTGATCAGCCGGACCGGTTGTGGGTTCGGTGGGTCAATAGCATCTATCTGAAGGGGGTGGAGTGGTATGATTATCGGCCTCAATCCGATGTTACGTGGGCGTGGAGGAAAATTTGTCAGGCTAAAGAGAAAATAAAGAATATGTTAGTCAATGGTACTTGGCATGGAGCGGAGCCGAGTTACTCGATTTCGATGGCTTATCAGGAGTTGCGCTCTTGCGATTCACCGGCCCCGTGGGCGAGACTTGTATGGAGCGCGTGGAGTGTTCCGAGGCATAGCTTCATCTCGTGGCTAGTGTTTCGAGGGGCCCTTAATACGAGGAAGAAGCTTTTTAGGATCGGGGTTGCTGACTCGGATCGGTGTTTTATCTGCGAGCGGGAAGAAGAGAGTTTAGAACATCTTTTCTTTGGTTGCAGTTGGAGTTCTCGGGTGATGGGTCTGTTGAGCAATTGGGTGAGGAAACCAATCCCGTGTATCACGGGGATGATCTGGGCTACGAAAATGCGGGGCTCGAAGTTACAATGTAATGTGCTTCGAGCGATGATCAATGCGGCTATTTACCATATTTGGAGACAAAGAAATGCTTGCAGGATTGATGAAGCGGTGCGACATCCACAGGAGATAGTCAAATTGATTGTGTCGGATGTTAAAAATAGGATTTTGTGTAAGATTAAATTCCCCGTTACGGCTAAGGATGCTAAATGGCTACATAATTTGATGTAGTCATTTTTTGTTTTTGTTTGGTGTTTCCCTTTCTAATATACTTACCCTTTACCAAAAAAAAAAAAAAAAAAAAAACCTTCAAACTTAGTCACTTAATCCTAAATGTGGGTCCTTAAAACTTAGTCACTTAATTTTTGCGGATGACCTGCTCCTATTTTGTAAGGGGGAAACTGAGTCCATGGAGCTGCTTTGGAAGGCTTTTGCTACTTTTAGCAGAGCATCAGGGTTGAGTATCAGTGTGGGCAAATCCCACGCATATTTCGCTGGGGTTGATGATGACAGGAA
Source organism: Agrostemma githago (assembly GCA_958450325.1). NCBI lineage: Eukaryota > Viridiplantae > Streptophyta > Magnoliopsida > Caryophyllales > Caryophyllaceae > Agrostemma > Agrostemma githago. The sequence continues at coordinate 77,330,597 of OY288244.1, forward strand.
GGAGGCCATTTTGCAGTTTTCTGGTTGTGTGGAAGGCTCTTTGCCTTTCAGATATCTAGGACTGCCCATCCAGAGCACTCATTTGGGTAAGACTGATTGTGAGAAACTGTTAGGTCGGATTGTGTCGAGGATTACTAGCATTGGGGCTCGGAAACTCTCTTATCCAGGCAGGCTGACTCTGGTTCAGGCTGTGCTTTCTCAGCTGCATAATTATTGGGCCATGGTGTTTATTATTCCTAAATTTGTTATGGCTCAGATTGTGTCTCTATGTCGCAATTTTCTTTGGGATGGTGGTGTGGAGGGCACAAAAAGAGCTTTAGTGAGTTGGGATTTTATTTGCAGGCCTAAAGAAGAAGGCGGGTTGGGGTTGCGTGACTTATACCTGTGGAATGAGACGGTTGTTGCCAAATTGGCCTCTTGGGTGTTTGACCAACCGGATCGGTTATGGGTACGGTGGGTTAGCAGCATATATCTGAGAGGTTCGGTTTGGCGGGATTATCAGCCACATGCGGATGTTACGTGGGCTTGGAAGAAGATTTGTCATGCTAAAGAGAAGATTAAACACCTATTTGTGGATGGGCTCTGGCACGGTTCCTCGGAGCAGTACTCCATAGCACTCGCCTATGAGGCCTTACGGGTTCATCACCCGAAGGTTGATTGGGGCAAGCTCGTCTGGAATACTTGGATTTTCCCGAGACACAGCTTCATTTCTTGGCTTGTGTTCAAAGGGGCTCTAGGTACTAGAGTGAAACTTCTGAGGATTGGGATTGCTGATTCTGATCTTTGCTACTTTTGTGACTCTCAGGCTGAGACCTTCGAACATCTCTTTTTTGGGTGTTGTTGGAGCTCTAGAGTTATTGATATTCTTAGCAGGTGGGTGAAGAAACGGATCCCCACTTTGGGAGGTTTGGTTTGGGCCACGAAGAAGAGAGACACTATTTTACAGTGCAATATTCTTAGCGCTATGGTTAATGCGACGATTTATCATATTTGGAGACAGCGGAATATTTGCAGAATTGAGGGGACTGTTCGGCGTCCTGAGTGTGTTGCTAATATGATTAAATCAGATGTTAAAAGTCGTATTAATTGTAAGATCAAATATCCTATTAGTGCTCGAGATAGCCAATGGCTACATAATTTGATGTAGTCATCATTTGTATATTGGATACTCACACATTTATATATACACTTACCTTTTACCAAAAAAAAAACCTTCAAAATCGATTTGTAGATGCAAGATTAAATAACCTTCAACGTGAATATTGTGCAAGATTAAATATCCGTTACAAGCTAAAGATGCTAGATGGCTACATAAGCTGATGTAGGCACTTATTTGTACATCGATTTCATTTATTAATATACTTACCTCTTACCAAAAAAAAAAAACCTTCAAAATCGTCCGTTTCTGATGATTTTTCGAAAAATGACAGATATTTTGTTTGTCATTCTAATAAGACTTGTATGCCATAAAATGAGCGTGGGATGTTAAAAAAACTATAAAAGAATATAGATTCGAGTATATTTTGAAGTTTTCGCTCGATTACAACGTGTGACTTTAAAAGGTGTCGAATGCCTTTTATATGTATTTATATGGTGTCGTATGTTCCTGTTTTTTATTCGTGAACATGTCTACTATGCATGGAGGAGTTACTGTGCGAATTTGAAAATATTTTATTTCGGGATCGAATTTGGCCAAAAAAGATGGATAATAACCTTCAAAATCGTCCGTTTCAGAAGATTTTTCGAAAAATGAAATGTATTTTGTTTGTCATTCTAGTAGTCCTCGTATGCCATAAAATGAGCGTCAGATGTTAAAAAAATTATAAAAGAATATAGATTTGAGTATATTTGAAGTTTTCGCTTGATTACAACGTGACTTTAAAAGTAGACGAATGCCTTTTAAATGTATTTATTTGGTGCCGTATGTACTTTTTTTTATTCGTGGACATTTCTACAATGCATGTAATAGTTACTTTGTGAATTTGGAAACATTTTATTTCGGGATCAAATTTGGCCGAAAAACGTGGATAATAATCTTCAAAATCGTCCGTTTCTGATGATTTTTCGAAAATTGTGAGCTATTTTGTTGTTATACTAATAGGGTCCGTATGCCATAAAATGAGCGTTAGATGTTAAAAAAAACTAAAAAACAATCTAGATTAGAGTATATTTTGAAATTTTCGCTCGATTACAACGTGACTTTAAAAGGTGTCGAATGCCTTTTATATGTATTTAATTGGTGTCGTATGTACCTTTTTTTATTCGCCAACATGTCTACAATGCACGAAGCAGTTACTCTGCGAATTTGAAAACATTTTATTTCGGGATCAAATTTGGCAAAAAACGTGGATAATAACCTTCAGAATCGTCCGTTTCTGATGATTTTTTGAAAAATGAAAAGTATTTTGTTTGTCATTCTAATAGGATCCGTATGCCAGAAAATGAGCGTGAGATGTTAAAATAGTTTAAAAAAATATATATTCGAGTATATATTGTAGTTTTCACTCGATTAAAACGTGGCTTTAAAAGTAGACGAATGCCTTTTATATGTATTTATTTGGTGTCGTATGTACTTTTTTTTAATCGCAGACATTTCTATAATGCAAGGAATAGTTACTTTGTGAATTTGGAAACATTTTATTTCGGGACCAAATTTCGCCGAAAAACGTGGATAATAACCTTCAAAATCGTCCGTTTCTGATGATTTTTCGAAAAATGACAGATATTTTGTTTGTCATTCTAATAAGACTTGTATGCCATAAAATGAGCGTGGGATGTTAAAAAAACTAAAAAACAATCTAGATTAGAGTATATTTTGAAATTTTCGCTCGATTACAACGTGACTTTAAAAGGTATCGAATGCCTTTTATATGTATTTATTTGGTGTCGTATGTACCTTTTTTTATACGCGAACATGTCTACAATGCATGGAGCAGTTACTGTGCGAATTTGAAAACATTTTATTTCGGGATCAAATTGGCCAAAAAACGTGGATAATAACCTTCCAAATCGCCCGTTTCTGATGATTTTTGGAAAAATGAAAGGTATTTTGTTTGTCATTCTAATAGGACCCGTATGCCATTAAATGAGCGTGAGATGTTAAAATAGTTTAAAAAAATATAGATTCGAGTATATATTGTAGTTTTCACTCGATTAAAACGTGACTTAAAAGTAGACGAATGCCTTTTATATGTATTTATTTGGTGTCGTATGTACTTTTTTTTAATCGCAGACATTTCTATAATGCAAGGAATAGTTACTTTGTGAATTTGGAAACATTTTATTTCGGGACCAAATTTGGCCGAAAAACGTGGATAATAACCTTAAAAATCGTCCGTTTCTGATGATTTTTCGAAAAATGATAGATATTTTGTTTGTCATTCTAATAAGACTTGTATGCCATAAAATGAGCGTGGGATGTTAAAAAAACTATAAAAGAATACAGATTCGAGTATATTTTGAAGTTTTCGCTTGATTACAACGTGACTTTAAAATGTATCGAATGCCTTTTTTATGTATTTATTTGGTGTCGTATGTACCTTTTTTTATTCGCGAACATGTCTACAATGCATGGAGCAGTTACTGTGCGAATTTGAAAACATTTTATTTCGGGATCAAATTTGGCCAAAAAACGTGGATAATAACCTTCCAAATCGCCCGTTTCTGATGATTTTTTGAAAATGAAAGGTATTTTGTTTGTCATTCTAAGAGAACCCGTATGCCATAAAATGAGCGTGAGATGTTTAAAATAGTATAAAAAAATATAGATTCGATTATATATTGTAGTTTTCGCTCGATTAAAACGTGACTTTAAAAGTAGAAGAATGCCTTTTAAATGTATTTATTTGGAGCCGTATATATTTTTTTTTATTCGCAGACATTTCTACAATGCATGGAGCAGTTACTGTGCGAATTTGAAAACATTTTATTTCGGGATCAAATTGGCCAAAAAACGTGGATAAATAACCTTCCAAATCGCCCGTTTCTGATGATTTTTTGAAAAATGAAAGGTATTTTGTTTGTCATTCTAAGAGAACCCGTATGCCATAAAATGAGCGTGAGATGTTAAAAATAGTATAAAAAAATATAGATTCGAGTATATATTGTAGTTTTCGCTCGATTACAACGTGACTTTAAAAGGTGTCGAATGCCTTTTATATGTATTTATTTGGTGTCGTATGTACCTTTTTTTATTCGCCAACTTGTCTACAATGCACGGAGCAGTTACTCTGCGAATTTGAAAACATTTTATTTCGGGATCAAATTTGGCCAAAAACGTGGATTATAACCTTCAAAATCGTCCGTTTCTTATGATTTTTTGAAAAATGAAAGGTATTTTGTTTGTCATTCTAAGAGAACCCGTATGCCATAAAATGAGCGTGAGATGTTAAAATAGTTTAAAAAAATATAGATTCGAGTATATATTGTAGTTTTCACTCGATTAAAACGTGACTTTAAAAGTGGACGAATGCCTTTTATATGTATTTATTTGTTGTCGTATGTACTTTTTTTTAATCGCAGACATTTCTTTAATGCAAGAAATAGTTACTTTGTGAATTTGGAAACATTTTATTTCGTGACCAAATTTGGCCGAAAAACGTGGATAATAACCTTCAAAATCGTCCGTTTCTGATGATTTTTCGAAAAATGACAGATATTTTGTTTGTCATTCTAATAAGACTTGTATGCCATAAAATGAGCGTGGGATGTTAAAAAAACTATAAAAGAATATAGATTCGAGTATATTTTGAAGTTTTCGCTTGATTACAACGTGACTTTTAAAGGTATCGAATGCCTTTTATATGTATTTATTTGGTGTCGTATGTACCTTTTTTTATTCGCGAACATGTCTATAATGCATGGAGCAGTTACTGTGCGAATTTGAAAACATTTTATTTTGGGATCAAATTTGGCCAAAAAACGTGGATAATAACCTTCCAAATCGCCCGTTTCTGATGATTTTTTGAAAAATGAAAGGTATTTTGTTTGTCATTCTAAGAGAACCCGTATGCCATAGAATGAGCGTGAGATGTTAAAAATAGTATAAAAAATATAGATTCAAGTATATATTGTAGTTTTCGCTCGATTAAAACGTGACTTTAAAAGTAGAAGAATGCCTTTTAAATGTATTTATTTGGTGCCGTATGTATTTTTTTTATTCGTAGACATTTCTACAATGCATGGAATAGTTACTTTGTGAATTTGGAAACATTTTATTTCGGGACCAAATTTGGCCGAAAAACGTGGATAATAACCTTCAAAATCGTCCGTTTCTGATGATTTTTCGAAAAATGACAGATATTTTGTTTGTCATTCTAATAAGACTTGTATGCCATAAAATGAGCGTGGGATGTTAAAAAAACTATAAAAGAATATAGATTCGAGTATATTTTGAAGTTTTCGCTTGATTACAACGTGACTTTTAAAGGTATCGAATGCCTTTTATATGTATTTATTTGGTGTCGTATGTACCTTTTTTTATTCGCGAACATGTCTATAATGCATGGAGCAGTTACTGTGCGAATTTGAAAACATTTTATTTTGGGATCAAATTTGGCCAAAAAACGTGCATAATAACCTTCCAAATCGCCCGTTTCTGATGATTTTTTGAAAAATGAAAGGTATTTTGTTTGTCATTCTAAGAGAACCCGTATACCATAGAATGAGCGTGAGATGTTAAAAATAGTATAAAAAATATAGATTCAAGTATATATTGTAGTTTTCGCTCGATTAAAACGTGACTTTAAAAGTAGAAGAATGCCTTTTAAATGTATTTATTTGGTGCCGTATGTATTTTTTTTATTCGTAGACATTTCTACAATGCATGGAATAGTTACTTTGTGAATTTGGAAACATTTTATTTCGGGACCAAATTTGGCCGAAAAACGTGGATAATAACCTTCAAAATCGTCCGTTTCTGATGATTTTTCGAAAAATGACAGATATTTTGTTTGTCATTCTAATAAGACTTGTATGCCATAAAATGAGCGTGGGATGTTAAAAAAAACTATTAAAGAATATAGATTCGAGTATATTTTGAAGTTTTCGCTCGATTACAACGTGTGGCTTTAAAAGGTGTCGAATGCCTTTTATATGTATTTGTTTGGTGTTGTATGTTCCTTTTTTTTATTCGTGAACATGTCTACTATGCATGGAGGAGTTACTGTGCGAATTTGTAAATATTTTATTTCGGGATCGAATTTGGCCAAAAAAGATGGATAATAACCTTCAAAATCGTCCGTTTCAGAAGATTTTTCGAAAAATGAAATGTATTTTGTTTGTCATTCTAATAGTCCCCGTATGCCATAAAATGAGCGTCAGATGTTAAAAAAATTATAAAAGAATATAGATTTGAGTATATTTGAAGTTTTCGCTTGATTACAACGTGACTTTAAAAGTAGACGAATGCCTTTTAAATGTATTTATTTGGTGTCGTATGTACTTTTTTTTATTCGTGGACATTTCTACAATGCATGTAATAGTTACTTTGTGAATTTGGAAACATTTTATTTCGGGATCAAATTTGGCCGAAAAACGTGGATAATAATCTTCAAAATCGTCCGTTTCTGATGATTTTTCGAAAATTGTGAGCTATTTTTTTGTCATACTAATAGGGTCCGTATGCCATAAAATGAGCGTTAGATGTTAAAAAAAACTAAAAAAAAATCTAGATTAGAGTATATTTTGAAATTTTCGCTCGATTACAACGTGACTTTAAAAGGTGTCGAATGCCTTTTATATGTATTTATTTGGTGTCGTATGTACCTTTTTTTATTCGCCAACATGTCTACAATGCACGGAGCAGTTACTGTGCGAATTTGAAAACATTTTATTTCGGGATCAAATTTGGCCAAAAACGTGGATAATAACCTTCAAAATCAAAAATCAAAATTCAAAACCAAATCAAGAGAGAGAGAGAGAAGGGCGCTTTGGGCGATTTTGCTGCTTCCCGTCTGGCTGCTCACCGGTTCCGGCTGACTCTGACAGCCTGCTCTCCGGTGTCTCCATGAGGAAGAAGAATCGCATTCCGGGGAAGGGCCCTAAGGCTTCGGTCCGTTCCATCGCTAAAGAGGTATTGTCTCGGCAAATTCAATTGAAACCTAATTCTAGTCAATTGTTGAACCCTAGTAATATTGTAGTAGAAGATGAACAAATCACCAATGAGAAAATTAGGGATATTCCTGGATTGAACTATGAATCTGATGTTGAGGAATTAGAGCTTGATTCTCAAGTTGTTCCGGAAACTAACCCCTTGGATTGTACTGGGTGGAAGCAAAAGGATGGGAAAAAAATCATTGAAGTTGAGGAGGAAAAAGAAATGATGAAGTTTACTAGTGATGATGTTGGAGATGAAATTGAATATTGGAGTAATGCCGTCTATTGCTTTATCATGGGTGCTAATCCTCCATGGGAAGTGATTGAAGGATATGTGAGGAGAATTTGGAAGGAGCATGGGATTGATAAAATTTGCTTTCTTCCAAATGGAATTTTTGTAGTTCGGTTCAAGGAAAAGAATGCCAAGATTTCTATTCTCAATCAAGGAATCTTTATGTTTGATAACAAACCTTTAATTGTGAAAGAATGGACTCCGAATGCTAAATTGGACAAGGAGGATGTGCAAGAAGTACCTATTTGGATACAATTGCATGATTTACCTTTGAAATTTTGGGGCCGATGTCTAAGTCGTTTAGCCTCGTTGGTGGGACCGTATGTTAAATCTGACTTAGCTACGGAAGAGCGCACTAGACTAGGTTATGCTAGGGTCATGGTTTTGGTCAAAGTGGGACAAATATTCAAAAGCTCAATCAAATTCATGGATGAGCTTGGAAATGTTGTTGAGGTCAAAATTAAGTACGAATGGAAACCCACTTGGTGTTCTAAATGTAGAGGTTATGGTCATGAAGCTAGAGAATGCAAGAAAGAGGAGATGAATAAAGCGAGATTGGAAATGAAAAAGAAACAAAACCGGGGTGGAATTGAGTCCAATTTGGCAACTCTTAAACCTGCTGGTCCGAAGACCATTGCTGTGGGACAGCATTCTGCCACTGTTGGTGTGGCTGCTGCTTCTTCTGTTGGTGTGGCCACTGCTGTTGCTGCGCAGTTTCCTGCTGTTCCTGCTGCTGTGACAGCAGCTGTCCCGCAGCCTGCTGTTTCTTCATCTGGTGCGGCTGCTGCTTCTTCTAGCTGTCCTGCTGCTTCTTCTGGTGCGGCTGCTGCTGTACAGCCTGCTGCCGCTGCTTCTGTTTTGGCTGCTGCTGTGGGACCATCACAGATCAGGTCGGTTTTTCGGACCAAAAAATCTGCTGCTAGGCTGCATTCTGTGAGTGGTTTAGTCAATCCTGATGTCCGATTTGTGGATATGTTACGGAGTTCACCAGACTTAATGAGATTGGAGGAAAAGGAAGGAGTTGGATTGGAATTGGTTGTTCATGGAAGTTCATAATATAGGATGTTGGAATGTACGCGGCATGTGTAACTTAAGTAAGCAACGTGCAATTAGTGACTTGGTTAGAAAACAGCAGGTTGATATATTTGGTCTCCTAGAGACTAAAATTAAAAATAAATCTTATGCTAAAGTTCAACAGAATGTTTTTTCTGATTGGAGCATTACGACTAATAATCACTGTCATGAAGGAGGTCGAATTTGGCTTTTGTGGAAACACGAAAGGGTTAATTTGACGATTGTGGAGTATAGTAATCAAAGTATTCATATCAAAGTTACTACTTTATCGGGGAAGGATTATTGGCTCACTCTTGTGTATGCCTTTAACTCAGCCTCGGGGAGAACAGAGCTTTGGAGAAGACTAGAGAGTTATGCTCAAAAAGGGCCTTGGATGATTATTGGGGACTTCAACTGTGTTGTGGAAGCTCGTGAACGTCTAGGGGGGAACTCTTCGGAGGAAGCTATGAATCAATTTCGAGACTGTTTGGCGAACTGTGAGGTTAGTGATTGCAAGGCTAGTGGGTCTTGGTTCACGTGGAATAATAAACATAGGGTGGCTGAAACTAGAGTTTATAGTCGTATTGATAGGTGTTTAATTAATGATGAGATGATGGGTCTATTTCCGAACGGGTTTGCGAACTTCTTACCCGAAGGAACCTTTGACCATTGTCCTTGTGTTGTTCAACTTGAGCACCCGCCGATAAGGAAGAATCGTAGCTTTAAGTACATGAATATGTGGAGCAAAGCGCCGAATTTTGGTTCTTGTATTTCTGAAGCTTGGAAGGAGACGATCTTTGGGACACCAATGTTTCGGATTGTGAAGAAACTGGGTAGACTCAAAAGACCTTTGAAAAGGTTGAATGCTGATTGTTTTTCGGATATTGAAAGTCGGTGTAATCAGGCTGAGCTCAGACTCGATCAATTGCAGCAGCGTCTCAGGGTTGACCAGTCCACGGAGCTAATGCAGGAGGAGAGTGAGATGAACGAGCAGGTTAGGATTTTACAGACTGCTAGGGCTGATTTTTGGAGCCAGAAATCTAAGTTTAAATGGGTCCGTGATGGGGATGTCAATTCGGCGTATTTTCACGGCCTTCTCAGAGGACGAAGGGCTCACAACGCAATTGCTAAAATTACAGATGCTGATGGCCTGGAATGTGGCAATAAAGCCTCGATTGAGGATGCATTCACTAGGTTTTACCGTGGACTCCTCGGTGAGTCACGGACTGTTGAGGAGATTGATTTTGACTTGATTAGGCGGGGCCCCGTTTGCAACCAGGAGCACAAATTGATTCTGGAGGCAATCGTGACACCGGATGAAATCAAGAGGGCTCTTTTTAGTATTCCCCGGGATAAGTCGCCGGGACCGGATGGCTTCTCGAGTCAATTCTTTATTGATTCATGGGATATTATTGGTGAGGATGTCGTTTTGGCTATCCAGGACTTCTTCATCTCGGGTAAGCTTTTAAAGCAGCTTAATTGTGCGAATATAGTTCTGATTCCTAAAGTGAAAAAACCCCCCAAAATGTGAAAGATTTCAGGCCGATTGCTTGTTGTAATGTCTTGTACAAGTGTATTGCTAAAATTATGTGTGCAAGGATGGCTAAGGTTCTGCCCCAGATAATTTCTCCTACTCAAGGAGGTTTTATTGAAGGTCGGAGTATTGTGGAGAATGTGCTGATTTGTCAAGACTTGGTGCGTATGTATAAGAGAGGGCGAATTTCGCCAAGATGCCTCTTTAAAGTTGATATTCATAAGGCATATGACTGTGTGGAATGGACTTTTGTTGACCAGATGCTGAGAGCGCTTGACTTTCCTGATCACTTTCGCAGGTTGGTTATGGAATGCGTTGAGACTGTTTCCTATTCTCTTTGTGCTAATGGGGACAATTTTGGGTTTTTTCGAGGGAAAAGGGGGTTGAGACAAGGGGATCCCATGTCGTCTTTGTTATTCACGATTTGTATGGACTATTTCTCTCGAATCATGAACTTTGGAAGAATGGATAGGAATTTTAAATTCCATCCGAAATGTGGTCCTCTGAAGCTGACTCATTTGCTTTTTGCGGATGACCTCCTCCTTTTTTGTAAGGGGGATCGGGAATCGATGGAATTCTTGTGGAGTGCTTTTGCTACTTTTAGCAGGGCCTCGGGTCTGAGTTTAAGTGTGGGTAAGTCTCATGCTTATTTCGCAGGGGTGGATGAAGACAGGAAGGCTTCGATTCTTCGGCTCTCGGGGTGCGTCGAAGGTACGTTTCCTTTTCGGTATCTTGGGTTACCTATCCAAAGTACTCGCTTAGGTAAACTGGATTGTGGAAATTTGATTGCCCGCATTATCTCGAGGATCTCTGGTATAGGAGCCCGTAAGTTGTCTTATGCTGGGAGACTTACTCTGGTCCAATCTGTTTTGTCCCAATTGCATAATTATTGGGCAATGATTTTTATCATTCCTAAGTTTGTCATGGCTCGAATTATTTCACTATGTCGTAATTTCTTATGGGAAGGTGGTGTAGAAGGAAATAATCGTGCTTTGGTTAGTTGGGAAAAAATTTGTCGGCCTAAAGATGAAGGAGGTTTGGGAATTAGAGATCTGTATATCTGGAATGAAGCAGCGGTGGCAAAGCTAGCTTCTTGGGTGTTTGATCAGCCGGACCGGCTGTGGGTTCGGTGGGTCAATAGCATCTATCTGAAGGGGGTGGAGTGGTATGATTATCACCCTCATTCAGATGTCACGTGGGCGTGGAGGAAAATTTGTCAGGCTAAAGAAAAAATTAAGAATATGTTTGTCGATGGTCTTTGGCATGGAGAGAATTCTTGTTTCTCGATTTCGAGGGCCTATCAGGCCTTGAGACCTCGAGACTCGTGGGTTCCTTGGGCGAGACTTGTATGGAGCGCGTGGAGTGTTCCGAGGCATAGTTTCATCTCGTGGCTGGTGTTTCGAGGGGCCCTTAGTACGAGGAAGAAACTTTTTAGGATTGGGGTTGCAGATTCGGATCGCTGCTTTTTCTGGGAGCAGGAAGAAGAGAGTTTAGAACACCTTTTCTTTGCTTGCAATTGGAGCTCGCGGGTGATGGGTCTTTTGAGCAATTGGGTGCGGAAATCAATCCCGTGCAACACGGGGATGGTCTGGGCTATGAAAATTCGGGGCTCGAAGTTGCAATGTAATGTGATTCGAGCCATGATCAATGCGACTATTTACCATATTTGGAGGCAGAGAAATGCGTGTAGAATTGATGGAATGATGATTCATCCACGGGAGATAGTCAAATTGATCGTGTCGGATGTTAAGAATAGAATTTTGAGTAAGATTAAGTACCCTGTAACAGCTAAGGATGCTAAATGGCTACATAACCTGATGTAGTCATTTCAGTTTTGTTGTCCCGTTTTTTTATATTTACTTACCCTTTACCAAAAAAAAAAAACCTTCAAAATCATCCGTTTCTGATGATTTTTTGAAAAATGAAAGGTATTTTGTTTGTCATTTTAATAGGACCCGTATGCCGTAAAATGAGCGTGGGATGTTAAAAATAGTATAAAAAAATATAGATTCGAGTATATATTGAAGTTTTCGCTCGATTACAACGTGACTTTAAAAGGTGTCGAATGCCTTTTATATGTATTTAATTGGTGTCGTATGTACCTTTTTTTATTCGCCAACATGTCTACAATGCACGGAGCAGTTACTCTGCGAATTTGAAAACATTTTATTTCGGGATCAAATTTGGCCAAAAACGTGGATAATAACCTTCAGAATCGTCCATTTCTGATGATTTTTTGAAAAATGAAAAGTATTTTGCTTGTCATTCTAATAGGATCCGTATGCCAGAAAATGAGCGTGAGATGTTAAAATAGTTTAAAAAAATATATATTCGAGTATATATTGTAGTTTTCACTCGATTAAAACGTGGCTTTAAAAGTAGACGAATGCCTTTTATATGTATTTATTTGGTGTCGTATGTACTTTTTTTTAATCGCAGAAATTTCTATAATGCAAGGAATAGTCACTTTGTGAATTTGGAAACATTTTATTTCGGGACCAAATTTGGCCGAAAAACGTGGATAATAACCTTCAAAATCGTCTGTTTCTGATGATTTTTCGAAAAATGACAGATATTTTGTTTGTCATTCTAATAAGACTTGTATGCCATAAAATGAGCGTGGGATGTTAAAAAAACTATAAAAGAATATAGATTCGAGTATATTTTGAAGTTTTCGCTTGATTACAACGTGACTTTAAAACGTATCGAATGCCTTTTTTATGTATTTATTTGGTGTCGTATGTACCTTTTTTTATTCGCGAACATGTCTACAATGCATGGAGCAGTTACTGTGCGAATTTGAAAACATTTTATTTCGGGATCAAATTTGGCCAAAAAACGTGGATAATAACCTTCCAAATCGCCCGTTTCTGATGATTTTTTGAAAATGAAAGGTATTTTGTTTGTCATTCTAAGAGAACCCGTATGCCATAAAATGAGCGTGAGATGTTAAAAATAGTATAAAAAAATATAGATTCGAGTATATATTGTAGTATTCGCTCGATTAAAACGTGACTTTAAAAGTAGAAGAATGCCTTTTAAATGTATTTATTTGGTGCCGTATATATTTTTTTTTATTCGCAGATATTTCTACAATGCATGGAGCAGTTACTGTGCGAATTTGAAAACATTTTATTTCGGGATCAAATTGGCCAAAAAACGTGGATAAATAACCTTCCAAATCGCCCGTTTCTGATGATTTTTTGAAAAATGAAAGGTATTTTGTTTGTCATTCTAAGAGAACCTGTATGCCATAAAATGAGCGTGAGATGTTAAAATAGTTTAAAAAAATATAGATTCGAGTATATATTGTAGTTTTCACTCGATTAAAACGTGACTTTAAAAGTAGACGAATGCCTTTTATATGTATTTATTTGTTGTCGTATGTACTTTTTTTTAATCGCAGACATTTCTTTAATGCAAGGAATAGTTACTTTGTGAATTTGGAAACATTTTATTTCGTGACCAAATTTGGCCGAAAAACGTGGACAATAACCTTCAAAATCGTCCGTTTCTGATGATTTTTCGAAAAATGACAGATATTTTGTTTGTCATTTTAATAAGACTTGTATGCCATAAAATGAGCGTGGGATGTTAAAAAAACTATAAAAGAATATAGATTCGAGTATATTTTGAAGTTTTCGCTTGATTACAACGTGACTTTTAAAGGTATCGAATGCCTTTTATATGTATTTATTTGGTGTCGTATGTACCTTTTTTTTATTCGCGAACATGTCTATAATGCATGGAGCAGTTACTGTGCGAATTTGAAAACATTTTATTTTGGGATCAAATTTGGCCAAAAAACGTGGATAATAACCTTCCAAATCGCCCGTTTCTGATGATTTTTTGAAAAATGAAAGGTATTTTGTTTGTCATTCTAAGAGAACCCGTATGCCATAGAATGAGCGTGAGATGTTAAAAATAGTATAAAAAAATATAGATTCAAGTATATATTGTAGTTTTCGCTCGATTAAAACGTGACTTTAAAAGTAGAAGAATGCCTTTTAAATGTATTTATTTGGTGCCGTATGTATTTTTTTTATTCGTAGACATTTCTACAATGCATGGAATAGTTACTTTGTGAATTTGGAAACATTTTATTTCGGGACCAAATTTGGCCGAAAAACGTGGATAATAACCTTCAAAATCGTCCGTTTCTGATGATTTTTCGAAAAATGACAAATATTTTGTTTGTCATTCTAATAGGACCCGTATGCCATAAAATGAGCGTGGGATGTTAAAAAAAACTATAAAAGAATATAGATTCAAGTATATTTTGAAGTTTTCGCTTGATTACAACGTGACTTTAAAAGGTGTTGAATGCCTTTTATATGTATTTATTTGGTGCCGTATCTAAATTTTTTTATTCGCGGACATTTCTACAATGCATGTAATAGTTACTTTGTAAGTTTGGAAACATTTTATTTCGGAACCAAATTTGGCCGAAAAACGTGGATAATAACCCTCAAAATCGCCCATTTTTGATGATTTTTCGAAAAATGAAAGGTATTTTGTTTGTCATTTTAATAGGACCCGTATGTCATAAAATGAGCGTGGGATGTTAAAAAAACTATAAAAGAATCTAAATTCGAGTATATTTTGAAGTTTTCGCTCGATTACAACGTGACTTTAAAAGGTGTCGAATGTCTTTTATATGTATTTGTTTGGTGTCGTATGTTCCTTTTTTTTATTCTTGAACATGTCTACTATGCATGGAGGAGTTACTGTGCGAATTTGAAAATATTTTATTTCGGGATCGAATTTGGCCCAAAAAGATGGATAATAACCTTCAAAATCGTCCGTTTCTGAAGATTTTTCGAAAAATGAAATGTATTTTGTTTGTCATTCTAATAGCGCCCGTATGCCATAATATGAGCGTGTGTAACATATTTCGGGATCAAATTTTGCCAAAAAAGGTGAATAATAACCTTTAAAATCGTCCGTTTCTGAAGATTTTTCGAAAAATGAAATGTATTTTGTTTGTTCATTCTAATAGCGGCGCTTAACAGGTCGTGTACTGGCCCCACAAATCAACACGGGTCTTTTCCAGCGCATTTTGACCTCACTCAAGCGCATCCTAGAACATTTCCCAGGAGGTCACCCATCCTTAGACTACTTTCAGCCAAACACGCTTAACTGCTGAGTTCTTTTGAATGGAAAACCAGAAAAGAAAGTGGACTTTGTTGATATGAGTAGTACTATCAATTCCTTTAAGCACTCATTCGAGCCTCTTAAACCATATCCAATACACGCTCCTCTGAGCACCATATTCAATATATACTCTTTAAACTCGGGGTATTACAGCGTGGAATAATGTTAAAAAACTATAAAAGAATATAGATTCGTGTATATTTTGAAGTTTTCGCTCGATTACAACGTGACTTTAAAAGGTGTCGAATGCCTTTTATATGTATTTATTTGGTGTCGTGTGTATCTTTTTTTATTGGCGGACATCTCTACAATGGATGGAATAGTTACTTTGTGAATTTGGAAACATTTTATTTCGGGACCAAATTTGGTCGAAAAACGTGGATAATAACCTTCAGAATCGTCCGTTTTTGATTATTTTTCGAAAAATGAAAGATATTTTGTTTGTCATTCTAATAGGACTTGTATGCCATAAAATGAGCGTGGGATGTTAAAAAAACTATAAAAGAATATAGATTCGAGTATATTTTGAAGTTTTCGCTTGATTACAACGTGACTTAAAAAGGTGTTGAATGCCTTTTATATGTATTTATTTGGTGTCGTAGGTACATTTTTTTATTCGCGGACATTGCTACAATGCACGGAATAGTTACTTTTTGAATTTGGAAACATTTTATTTCGGGATCAAATTTGGCCGAAAAACGTGGATAATAACCTTTAAAATCGTCCGTTTCTGAAGATTTTTCGAAAAATGAAAGGTATTTTGCTTGTCATTCTAATAGGGCCCATATGCCATAAAATGAGCGGGGGATATTAAAAAAAATTTATAAAAGAATATAGATTCGAGTATATTTTGAAGTTTTCGCTCGACTACAACGTGACTTTAAATGGTGTCGAATGCCTTTTATATGTATTTATTTGGTGTCGTATGTACATTTTTTTTATTCGCAGACATTTCTACAATGCATGGAATAGTTACTCTGTGAATATGGACTCATTTCATTCCGGGACCAAAAAGGCCGAAAAAACGTGGATAATAACCTTCAGAATCAATCATTTTCGACTATTTTCGAGAGTTTTAAAAATTGTTCTAAAACGTGAATGTTTTTTGGTCAAAGCTTGTCGATAGGAAGAAAATGCTTAGTAATGATGGTTAGAACCTTCTGACACGATATAAAATAGAGAATAGAACTCGTTTCTACTGATTCCGACACGTTTCAAATTGCAATCTTATGTCATTTAAATGTCTCTATTTAAAATCAAATGACCCTCATAAAATAGAGGATATAATTTGTTTCAATAGATTTTGACACGCCTCAAAAGTTAATTTCATGGCTTTTAAAAATCTCAGCTGAAGACCAAATGACCCTCATAATACACCGAGACATATTATTTGATGTGATGTGGAGATTGTTCATAGTAGGTTGTTAGCGGTGGAGTCCATCACCCCAAGGGTCTTATAGGTTCAAATTTCTGAAAGAGCGTTCTACTAAGGGTGACTTACCCGGTATGTGTGGTACACTGACACCTACCAAAGGGTAGCGGCTGCGAGTTTCGTCGTCATCAATGTAATAAAATCATGATAGTAGGTTGGTAACCGTCCAGATCTCACTCTTCAAATGGACAAATATTCTCCATGGTATGGGCGTCTGAGAATCACTCACTCAAGGTACAAAAATTCTCTTTGGCATTGAAGTAATACATACCAATTATGTCTCAATCTATAGTTTGTCTAGGTGAGGGTACAGCGTACAGTATGCAGGACACACACAAGCTAACAAATCCATCATCTTCAACTCTAATTGCTGAGGAACAACATAGGAGTAGGTAGCTACTACGTACTAACAAAATTACAAAAGTTTTGGACGTTGGATACCCATAAAAGGCCATACTATCATTTTGTGGTTGTCTTGTCCCGTCCAAGTTTTATGAGCTAAAAGTTGAACATTTTGTACATTAATCATTAATGACCTACTCCTCCTGCAAATTTGAATACGTGTCTCTGAATCGACAATTAAAAAAAGACCGATACAAAAAGGATACTAGTATAAAAAAAAATCGTAAGCTCGTATCATATGTGATCTGTATTCCTGATAATAATCTTAATCCGATCAGTTTTAATAATTTCTTACTACCTCGTTTAGTTTAGTCCAGCTCAATCAGCTTTTGTAGTAGTAAAGGATAAAGATCAAATAATTTCTGATCTTGAATTGGGTCCACTAAAACTTGGGTATTACTCTAATAGAAATGGACAATGTCACGGGGGGGCTCTTTTGGATTTAAGGGTGTGAAAACAATGGGTAAAACGATGCATGGTGTACTCATGTTGATGTTAGGCATCAAATAGTTTTGGCATGTGAACTCCCTATAGAAGACAAATTCTTGTATAGGATGGTAAAAATTCGTCATAATATTGTAACGAGTCTAACTATTTATCTATTCAGTTAGAAAAAAAAAAAGAAAATATTGAATTTTTCAGAATAATACATGTCATTATCTAATTAAATGAATACTCCGTAATATTTTACTCATTATAACAATATTTGAATAATCCGTTGTAAGAAAGACTAATCAGAATGGGTACAAATGGGCCACTATCTTTCTTTAAGGTTGCAAACAAGCCGAATTTATTGGCATTTGTATACATGACATGACATGAGGACGTACAAAGGATGCGACGTAACGTACATTTTTTTTATTTGGGCAGATGATTTTTTAATTATTACGATTATGATTGAATATTGATTGATTGATATAGTCCACAAGTAATTAGCATGTCTGTCACTAGGTAATTTTTTTTTTTCCCAGCAGTCACTAGGTAATTAGCTTATAGTTCTTTGGTCTGAGTTTAATGTCGTACCATCTCCTAAACAATAATCTCGATTATTGTAAATGTCTTAGTCTAGTGTTAAAGATGGAGGTAGCCAAAACAATAAGTCTTAGGTTTGATCGTCTATTCCTCTCTAATGTAATGCGATTATGCACACGCATCTTTTAGAAAAGGAAATATTCGAACTTGGGACTCATTACCGACCGAATATTTCAGTTCAACTTAAAGAAAAGAAGTGGAATGCATAGAAATCGAAATTGGACTCAATAGTTAAGTCCAAAGAAGTACAAAAGCCCTAATGAATGGCATTGGACCTGAAATTCAGGTCGTAGGTAATTATGAGGCCCAATGTAGGATTACGTATAAGTTGTTTGATCTCAGTTGAGTCACCCGAATCATGCACCGACTGATGGATATATCCGTTTTGTGGTTAAACTGGATCAAAGATCATCTCACTTAGATGAATAGAGATAAAAACATTGCCATGCCCGCTCATGTATGGAACGGAACGGAACGGAACGACGTGAGGCGGTAAACAAAGTCACACACAAAAATGATCATTGCAGAAATGAATATGCTTCTGTTGGATGTGCGGCGGCCATACGAGAAAATATTGGTTCGAGGATGAGGTGGTTTTAGAGAAGGTTGGATTTGCATCCATGGAGGAGATGAAGCAAGAGAAAAAGCATCTAACATATGAAGACCATAGGAGGATACGATTAGGACTAAGGAGACCAAATGATATGATGATCATTGGAAGATGAAGAGGATTGAAGACGAAGGGAATAAGGTGATAGAAAAGGCCAGCTCGGCCCAACTCGACCAACGCTTCTGGGTTAGTTTTTGTCCGTTCAAGCAGGCAGAATCATAGCCCGACCCAGCTCAGGCCTGGCCTTGGAAGTTGGAACCAGCCACAGCCAGGCCTTGAGATATGAAGTACAGTACTTTAAAGGTGTTGTAATATTCTAATCTTTCGAAAGTTGTTTCAACGAATCTAGATGAATACGAGGTCCCCCATATGAGCCTTCCACACCTTTTAAATTATTACACGCTACAAAATCAACCCAATTAAGAACCTTCCTGATTCTAAACAAAAAACACTCCATACCTCCATACACATGTTACTGGAGTCGGAAGACGGTTTCAATGACGAAAATAAATCATTTATTAATGACAAATGAGTCATCTTTTTATACACACTACCGTTCTACTTCTACGGAGTGAGAGTATGAAAACGGCTTGACAATAACCTCGGCCCTCGACTATTTTGTTAAAATAGGTCATTGCGTGTCCCAAGACTACTATCGACAATCGTAGAAAAACTCGTCTGAATCGACTTATCTCATTGATAATATCACCATTATAAACTATAAGGGCTCTGACTTCACCTCCAGATCGGTCTGCATATGATCAACCTCCCCATTAAAACCGTCATCCCTACCACGCTTCACACCACCAATCGGAACACCAAAGATCCTCGTACAAATAGGACGATGACACGTTCCTTCATCGCCACGAGGCAGTAAATCTAAACTGGTACCAGCATTAGTCACCATAGCATCACAATCGCCCCCAAAATTCGACATTAGGGAAAAGATATTGTTACACAATTTCTTCATGTTAGTTAACTCCCGGTTAAGCTCAACATTCTCTCTTCTCAACCTCTCATTCTCGTCAATCAAATCGCCGCTAATATTTGTGATAGTACTACTACTTCCACTGCTGTTATTGCTATTTCCAAGCTGGAGCTGATTCTGCATTATTACTGACCTCGGTGTCCCTAATGGAGGAGAATTAGAGTTCGATATCACCTGTTCTTCGCCTGAATTCGCCGCCGGCGTCGGCGGTGGCGGTGGAGTTGACGGCGTCGTTTTGCGGCGTTGAATGTCGCAAAGCATGTGTTTCTCACCTCGGCGAAACGATTCGTTTGAGAACTCCCATCGATCGGGGACGACCTTCCGAAAACCCTAATAATCAACTAATTAATCTAAAATCCACAACTAACGAAGTTTTGCGTGATTAAAGTGTTAATTAATTACTTAATTCAAGGATTAAGGAAGCAGCTTACGTAAGTGTTGAGCTGACGAACGAAGGAAGAGAAGTTGTTATGCTTGAAGTATCGAGGAAGCAAATCGCTAGCAAACACCATTGGATTCCTAACAATGAAGGAAGATCCGTCATCGTTCCAAGATATGACGTCATCAATGGCGGAATCTTCAACAAGCTGATACGTTTTGGTCAAAAACGGCGTCGGGATTGACCGTTGCGTCTCTAATCCTCCGCCGGCGACGGCGATGCTTTCCGATTTCTCATCTCCAGGAGGCGGCAGCATATTCTCCGGTCACACCTACGAAACGATGTCGTATCGATCGAATGTATAGGAAGATTTGGGATGGGAAGAGATAGAGAGAGGGGGGCAAGGAAGGAAGGAAGGAAAGTAGAAGAAGCTTACGTTACTACTGTATTTTCGAGAAACTTCCACTGAATTTTTTATTATTACATCAATAAAGTATGTTTGTGTTTTCAACTTTGTGTTTCTTAAATGTTCTAATTTGGGGGGTTACGTGGCAGTCGATGAGTGGATCGAAGATGTCTTACTCCAGTGAATAAGATAAAAGGTGCCTTAAAAGTCGTAATAGGTCTCAAGATCGATCTTCCCCTCCGCAGGTGAAAAAATAAATAAAGAGAAAATAACTATTTTAGATTCTTTTGCCATAATTGATTGGGTGTTGAATCGATTTAGAGACTATGGTTGACACTTGACACGATACACATGCTAGTAGATTGGTACGATTCAACACAGTCCAAAACTCCATTTTGGTATACAAAGACACAGCGACACACCACATCATTGGCATTGGCATTGGCCTTGCTTGGCAGGTAAGCCCAACCATGCCTAGGTTGGGCCGTCTAATTGAAACAAGGGATCAACAACATAAAACACAATAAAGGGAACAGCCGTAAGGGAACTAGGAGAGGAATGTTTGGGCCAGGCTCTCCCTTTTGTTTGGCTAGGGCCGTGCCCAAAAAGAGTAGTTTATCTTAGAGTATGTTTTTGCCTTTTAGGTAAGCCCAGCTTACAGTTTGCTTTGCTAACAATCCAAATGCCTATGTTACTCCCAGAAGAGATGCAATGCAGCAGATACATCACGGATGAACTGACTTAGACAACTATTTCATGACAATGTTCCATTGTTAGACCATAATGAACTGTCGAAATGTGTATGGAAAAATAGGTGACGACATTGAGGCCACCTCTAATAATGGAGTATTGATGTTGGAAAGAAGAAATGATGAATTCCTCTCTAATCCCCTTCTCTTCCAGGAACAAATTCAAACCACGGTCCATAATGGATGAAAATTTCAGCACATAAACAAAAAAAAGCTTTTCATAAACGACAAAGCCTCAACAAATAATGTTTACATGATGACGACACTCTTCCTACCAAAAAAAACTAGTAAAGTGTCACACAGTCATGCACGCCATCAATCAGAACAACAGCAAAGCATCATGATCATGAAATATGCAGAATACCTCGCCGATAAATAGCAAGATACGTTGAGCTGAAAAGGAACCATACAAAGGAAACCCACCAAGCTAGAAAGATACCGGTTTCTTTAACAAATATCGAGCAAGGAATCATACCACAAATCCCTTGAAAGCTATCAGGCAAACCTCCATTAACTCGAGACAATCCCAACGAGAGAAGGATCAATGCTGCAGGAGTGAAAAACTGCAGGACTGCTAGGCACAAGTAGTGAGAATGCAGGAAAACCTTCGCCCTACTGTAGTCCGTGTCTGGCATTGTGCTAGAATGGAGCCTCTGATACCAAGATAACACGGCCTCATTCAAGAAAGTTTGCACATTCATGCGTATAGCAAGAACTTGCAACAATCCCGTTAACAACAAGCAATAAAGCCTAAACTTAACAAAATCGGCTTCTTCCATACCCACATTGCCAATCGGTTTCTTCAGAAAAATTTCAGCAAACGGGTTGATCCAAAGCAAGGAAGAGAACCCGGTTGACAAATAATTTGCGTAGAAAAGGATATGCTCAAACCATCCAGTCGAAACTATTGATAGATTACACCTTATTTGATCAGTTCCAAGCCAAAATGCACGAGCATTCTTGCCCGCACCCATGTACAGAAACGCGGTGATAAAACCGGATAAAAGAGCTAAAACCAACCTCCCAAACCCATCAATTGAGCTGAATTCAAAGTCAACAACACTAGGGAACAATCCTAAACAAATCACAAGCCCAGCAAAAAAGCCTACAACACCAAACACCAACCCTAATTGCCTCTCAGACCTCTTAAATGCAGACCTTTCAATCGAAACCCAAAAACCCGAAACCAAAACCCTAAACAACCCATAAACAGATATCAAAATAGGCACCAAAGATCCATTCTTTACAACCCCAAGATCACCAAATTCAGCATCACCATCTCCCACATCAAAACTCAAACTCAGATACAAATGCAACAACAAACAAAAGCAAGAAATGACAAAGCAATCAAAGGATTTACTATAAGAATCGTAAAATAAACGAGATTTGATTTGTGGGTCACCTAATTTGAGCCTAAAGATCTGAGCTTTACTCTCATCAAACTCAAATTTGTCCTTGTCCTTGATCTTCTTCCTGTGCCTGAGCTCAGAGGATGTCCTTGAGGAAAGGGGTTGAAACCCATTGAGATTGGTACTAGGGTTTTGATCAGATGGTCTTTTGATTGCAAGTTTGGGGCCAGATTGTTGGGAATTTGGAGGGTTAACATCATCTGGGTGGATGTATGTGTTGAGACCATGGAGGAAGAAGGATGAAAGGGAGATGAAGTAGACAAGTATTGAGAGTGAAAGGGATAGTGTGATTTGGAAGATCAAGTTTTTGTATGAGAGTAAAAGAGGGTAGAAGTAGGAGGAGTAGGAGTAGTCCATTTCAAGGGGTTCCACACTTACCATGTTTTGTTTTGTGAAGTTTGGAGGATGGAAATGGTGTTTTTTTGGAAGGGTGGAGTGGAGTTTGCTATGAAATAACTCCAATTTGAGACACCAAACACAAATGCCTGCCCTTCCCCTTGTTTATACTTTGAATTGAATTAATTCAATTAATCTTTGGGACCCTTCAATTTAAAATAATTATCTCATTTAGGTCCTCCTATTTCATTCAATTACTTTTATTTTATTTTATTAAAACACTTCTCATAATGAATATAAAAATCAAACAATATGTAAAAGTATTATATTGAAATAGAACCATCATTTCAAATCAATTTCGCTACTAAAAAAATCTACAACATGATATTTGATCATAAATAGAACAGTCAAATACAAGTAAATGTTTGCAACTTTAATTTTTCATTTCTAACTCCGTATCCTGATAGTACGACGGAAGATAATTACTACAAGCGAAAATATTGGAGAGGCAAACATAAGATTATCATCAAAACTTTAACATTACATTCAACAAAATAGTGGAGTACAAATCTAACAGCAGAGAGTTGTTATTCCAAATTAGTATGCCTAGCCCTAACACTCTCACCACTCTCTCCCAACACATCTCCAAGCATAAACACAACCATCTCAAACAACACAAACAAAGCCCCTTCATACACACTCCCCATAGGAAGCAACGGCCGAGATCGAGATCGAGATCCTTCACCACCATCATCGGCCATAGTCTGCGCATTTACATGGGCCACAAAAGTGGCATACTTAACACACGACCCACTTCGAGGTTGGGCCGTGAGTAGCAGCACACGAGCCCCATTGGATTGGGCCACACCACAGATCGCGTCCACGGTGGAGAACCCCCCAGGCCCAGCAGACGCAATGAGGAGGTCCATGGGCCCAATCGGGGGCGTGGTCATGTCGAACACGCAGTGGGCTGATAGGCCTAAGTGGGCGAGCCTCATACACAAGGCCTTCAGCATTAGGCCTTCTCGACCAACCCCGTAGAGGAAGATCCGACCCTTTTTGGCCGAGGTTTCCGAGATTTGGTCCACTAGAAGGGTCATTGGTGATGGGCCTGAGTCGGGTTTAGTGAAAACAGTCGATATTTGGTTGCATATTTGTGTTGCCATGGTTGCCATTGAAGGGTGGGTTTGGTCTGGGTCTGCCATTGTATTTTTCTCTAGTTGTTTTCTGTACTGTGACATCTTTATGAATTAATAATCCTGAAGTAGACTTCTTGTTATCTGGTTGAAGTGCATTTGCATCCACATAGATTGGGCCTACAGTTTTTAGACTTATATGGCCGCGACCTGTCAAATAATCCCTCTATTCTAATCAATTGTATACCTGGATGACCGTCCTAGACGTGTCGTTATAAGAGTTGGGGTAGCTGGCCTTTTTTTATTAGATATATAGTACATGTAAATTGTTAAATATATGGGCTGAATCGAACCCAAAACCCTCCCAAATCAAACATCCTACCAACTCTACTACTAACTAATTGCATATATAAAGATACTAAAAACCTATACATTTCTGAAATCCACCCCGGACTCGTTCTAACCCGATCAAATCAAGTAATCATGTGAGTTAGCATTGTTCTAACCAGATCAAATCAGCTTAGCATTGTCCATCAGTAGGCTCGTCGAGCTTGCTATGATAAAGCTGAAGTAGTTGTCCTCTTAGGCTACATTCTTCTACCTGAAAATAGTCACAGAACCCGCAGCACCTTAAAAATTCAGTACTACATATTTTTAGCTTTCTCTTCAGTTATTCAAATAAGATGTGAAAGTAACCTGAGATGCATGTGTCTTCGACAACAAATCTCCACATTCATCAACAAGAGTAAGCTCCCCACTGTATACTCTCGCCAAGTCGGAAACCAAGCTCTCCACATTTTCCGCCTGCAGCATATATTGGAATATGTCTCAGTCAAGCTCTCCACATTTTCAAGACACGGCAATGTTTGTTGTTTAGTCAAGATTTTTCGGAACTTTTGAAATGATTGATATGAACAAGAATTGACCTTGGGCATAAAGCTTTGAACTTGTAGACAAATCGTTTCAGTCACTTTCAAGGCTGAATTCAACGCCTCCTCTATCTCTTTCGCGTCAGCCTGTATGTATTATACAGTAATCCATAATCCATGTACTGTTAAAGAGTAGAAATCTTGGAAGATAAGAGGAAGGTGGAGTGGAGTGGCTCGGAATTCTTACCCTTACGTTACCAACAAGCGGAAGTTGAGACAAGACATTCAGCAACCCATTGCTAAGTTCCAGTAACGACGAAGAATAACTCTCTTCTTCGGAAGACCATTCATCCAGAATTGGCATCTATGAAAGCAACAAGAAGTCAAGTACTATGCAAGTACAAATGAACCAAAAATGTCTCAGACTAATGGTTTAGACGGAGGTATCATAGTCAAATATAAGTCATTAATACCGCTTCTCAATTTAGTGACTGCCTGACTAACATGTAAGCTAACTTATCCCACAACTGAAAGCATTGAGTCGTGAGTGATGAATCGATGATTATGTCAACTGTAAATTAGGTAAGGAATCACTTAGGGAAAATGCTCTCGAAAGAACTTTTTGTTCATCGTAAGCCAATATTTCATAGCCCTGTAGGCAGCACTGCAGTAGTAAAGGTGAAACAGGGTCTAGTAAGCTCACCTGAGCATCGAGTACTGCAGACAGAGTTTGCATTTGCTTTAAACATCCATATTCAATTCGCTTGCTCTTCACAGAATCCCGAAGTTCCGATATCTTTACTCCCAAAGAATACAACTGTTTCTGCAAGACAAAAAGGGACTCTTTGTAACTTGTAACTCAGTATAAATACACTCAGTGTGTATCCTTAATTACAAGCATCATCTGTCGTAATAATTTTTCACTTTTTCGACTATTTCCTTTGGAATGAGGCTAGAGCCTAAAACCAGCTCTGAAATGCAAAACCACCTTCTACAAGCATCATCCAACTGACGTAACTATATAATGAGACGGTCTCTCGCCAGTTCCGTAGAAAAGGTAATTCATTTTTTGTACAAATGGACAATTTCATGGTGTAACCGTCGCACACAATATCTACTCAACTGAAAACTTATGTGCTTACAATGCGACACCCCGAATTCTAAAGCACGGGGGACACTGTCACTTGCTGTTCGGTCCAATCACTTGGTTTAAAGTATAAGACGGGCATGCCCGTCCATTATCAAAACTCATGTTATATCAGAAACTCGAACTTTTAGATACAAAAGACATGTGATCATGAATAACATTTCAATTTTCGATCCTAAAATTTACGGTTAACCAACCAATCAAGACAAAATTGTTAAGTTAAGTGCCTACTAACCTCACTTTGCTTTTGCTGATTAATCAGAGCAGCCTGAGCCTTAGCATTAGCAAACCTCCACTGCAAATAATGATTATACATCAACCTATACCTATGCACATCATCTACCTGATTCGAACCCTTCCTCACCGTCTTTTTAACCTCCACCGCTCCCTGCCACTTGGGCCCGCCTGGGGGAGGTGGCACCGGAGGTAGCTTTAAATTCCGCACCACTTTGACCGACCCCCTCATAGTCAAACCCCCAATTTTCTCCTCATTCCCGCCATTTACGACATTCCCTTGCTCGTGGCTCGAGTAAGGCAGCTCCAACGACCTAGAACACGGTGTCGAAACCCGATTCCCTCCATTAATGTGAACAATTTCACACGGTTCTGACTTTACTGACTCACAATCTCCATCAACTGAGCTTGAACTCTCAATTGAACTAACACCACTACCCGCCATTACAGTGAGCAGTTTAGACGCAGCGGTATCCCAATGTGGCTGACGGAGAATCCTTCCAGTAGTCGTCGGTGGTGCCGGAGTGTCGGACCGAGTCGGTTCTTTGAAGAGTTTAACGGCGGACCGGGGTTTGTTTGATCGTACCGGGCTGACGGAGGTCCGATTCATGGAATCAGGTCGGTTTTCGTCGGCGAATCGCGGCCGTAAATCGGTCTGTGAACGCCGGATAGAATTGATTTGAGGATGTTTAGGTGTGGATATCGCGGGCGACATGAATCTCGAGCTGACCTCGCGAACCCTAGGTCGAGACCGACGTGGCAGGTTGTGATTCGCCGGAGTTGCGGTTTCCGATGTTGGAGGTTTCGGGCATTCCGCCATTGTTAGGGTTTGGTTTTCAGATCAGGGAGAAAACGAAATTGGAGGAAACCGTAAAACCCTAGAAATGAAAATTGGGGGAAATTGAGTGAAGACTGAAGAGTGAGTGTAACAGTTTTGATGGAGGAAAATGGAGGAAACAAAAGAGAGAAACTAGCCGTTACTAAGGTGAGAGGATATTCAACGGTATTTTGTTTTAAAAAAGTGAGGGAGCTAAACGACCCAAAATCAACGTTAATCTCATGTGAGTTTACCACCTCACCATTCACCATCCACGTCTCAATCTCTGACGTTAAAATAATGACGGTCTCATATGAGAATTACTGATTAGTGAAACGGTAAATATTGTTCAAGCACGGTTTTGTTGAGCTGAAATAGAGTTAGACTTAAAAGCCTTTCTTAAGTGAATTAAAGCAAGCGGAAAGATACAAGTGTGTCATATTAGGAATGAAAACATGCATTTGCAATTGCAACCAATTTGAAATCTTGCGAAGATGGCAGCGGCGTCTTCTTGGCCGGTAAACAAAAGATAAATTTGATTGATAAACAATGAAACAGAATGGAGAGCTTTTCACACTCTAATTGCAAGTATTATCCCAAAACAGCCGAAAAAACAAATGTCATTAGACTTCATGTCTAGATTTTACAGCCATGCTCCATAGTCCATACAATGGGAATCTTAGACTAGTGGGAACTGGGACGTACAAAGTCTCGAAATCCTTTGTAATCCGTAACTATTAGTCTTCTGTGAAATGCCTTGTATAATTATGATACGAGACGTTACCCACTTCAGCTGGATTCACGATTTCAGGCCATATATGAGTAAGTAAATGGGTTGCCTCAACTTCAACACAAAATTCTTGTTTTATGACGTGCATATCCACGACTGTGTCTTTATCTATTCATGTGGCTTATATAATTGACCTGTCGCAAGGTAGACAAAACTGCTTGAATCACCTCCTGAAAGCATTCTGTTCATCGACTTGCGTCCGTCCTTGAAGGAAATGGCTACGACGACGCACACTCTCCTCAATCGTCGAGCTCCCTCCCTTCTCTGCACCATACACACTTTTATGAACAGTATCCAGAAATGAACCGCCTCCTCGAGATATAGTTGCTTTGCTGGCTTCCTTTGCATCCTCCTCCTCAGCTTTCTTCAATCGTTTCCACCGATTCTCTTCATGTAGCTCCGCATCCATTTGCATCTCCCTCAATCGCGCAGCCCTTTCTTCTTCAGAAAGCTGAGGAGCTCTACCCCGGCGCCTGTGTGATTCAGGCTTCGGTGGCAGAGCTGCATGCTTAATGTCACTGATGGTAGATTTATCATCCTGAGAATCTGAAGGATATTTTCCATGACTTAGCTTTTCATTTCTATCTCGCCTTCTGTTTCTAGGGCTACCATTTCTTCTATCCCTCGAATCCTTAACTGTATCTAAGTGCTCATGGCCTTCATTCCTATCTTGCCTTCTGTTTCTAGAGCTACCATTTCTTCTATCCCTCAAATCTCTATCTGTATCTAAGTGCTCATGGTCTTCATTCCTATCTTGCCTTCTGTTTACAGGGTTACCATTTCGTCTATCACTCGAATCCTTGCGAGGATGTGTATGATGTCTCTCTTTATCACTGGAGTCCTCATCTGAAACCAAATGCTTCTTCACTCTATGGTTCGACTTTCTTTTTTTCCTTTGTTCATCGTCATCGCTATCGTCTTCATCGTGCTTTGATGAGGAATGCCTTTTATGCTTTGACTTCACCCTTTTTTTCTTCCCATCATGAGCCTCATCATCTTTCTTCTTCGTTTCCACCTGAGACAAGATATTTTTAGTACTTACTCAGTAGTCCTAGACATCCTTAATTAAGTTTTGAGAGAGAAAAAAATATTTAAAAAAATTCATCCACAAGCAAAAACAAAAGGGGAAAAAAATCGATGTCCAGAAGGACCAGATCCAAAAGAGGTGTGCAGGTAGTCAAGTATAAACTATAACCGGGTACCTAACTAGCTGGTAATCTGGTATGTATATAAAAGGCTGAAGGAATCTGTGTGGATGAGAAAGGAGAATCTCAAGTGGATTAGCAATACTTATAGCAGCTATTGCTCATAAGGTATAAACGAGGCAGTCAACCTATTTACGAGTACATAAATATGCTATAACACCCGACTATTTTTATTGACAAATGAGCTTATAATACCAAAGTCGTCAATTGAATGCTTCTACATTTACATAGCAAACTCATGCGAGCAGAAGACATGGTATATTGTGCATTATACTGGCTGGCAACAATACATTACGATGTTTTTCTAAGACAACAAAAGGAAGAATTTCGTTCAAACATAAGAAAGTAAACTGTAATTATCAACTGAGACATCAAGATAAAGTCAGTGATAAGGCAAGCAAAGGCCACAAACTCTCAAATGTAATATTTGGAAAATAGAGGTCAAATGTATCAGACTTGAAGAGCTTACAGATTTGCGAATCATAGCCATCTTTACGGGGTTATTCTTAATACGAGCAAGAGCTTCTTGCTCTCTTTGACGAATCATCAGCAGTGGATCTGAATGAAGTTTTCTCCATGAATCGTTCGCAGATTGTGGTTTTTCTTCAAATAAGGCTCCAGGGCCAATCTACATCATTTTTAGAAAAATTAATGTAAGAATAATAAAGCAGAACATCACAAATATTTATCATGAATAGCAGAGATGAAGGGATAGAAGGTACAGGTTCACAAACTAGAATATAACATTGAGAAAAAATAAAGAATAGCAGTATCAGAAAAGAGTTTGAAGAAGTCGGGGCGGTATAAATATCTAGCTAGCAAAACTGAGACAGACAACCTTACCAGAACCATTTTTTAAGCATCTGACACGCAAAAACAGGCCGAGGTACATCATGCATGATGATATAGAAGCTACTAAAAGGACTTAAAAACATCCAAAAAAGTAAAAATGGTTCACTTGACCCAAAAAAGGCAACACTCACACTCACTGCACTTTTTACAGGCTAATCGACAAAGAAACATGGAGCCTTACATATCAATCAAAACCCACATGAAACCTTAATAATCCCATTGAGGATGAGGTCACTGATATGTCGGATCACACGTCAAGATATAATCATCCAGTCACAAGACAATTCCCTTCATCACGAGACTGATTCTCTCTTTTCCAGTCTCCATAAGGGATACTCCTGTTACACTACATCCTCCGTACTAGATTCAAGAGCAAACTGCTATGATATACGAGTAAAAATTTTGGCTAGGGTCAAACTATGGGTTGTATGGTTCTGGGTTGGGTGAACATTGGGCCGATCAAAGTTTGGATCCATTCGGGTTTTGGATCATTCCCGGAACTTGGGCAGGTTTTCCCCGTTTAAAAAACACTAACATACTTGCATGGAAAATCTAGCTTGAAGCAAATAAATCTAACTGGAAAGAAAAAAAAATTAAACTCACATTTGACGAGGATGGTTGTGCAGCGGATGCCGAAGCTGAATTGCTGGTTTGAGCAGCAGGAGGACAGCTCTGAAGAGACGAAAACCCTTCATTACTAGTTTTGCCAACAGACAATCCTGAATCATACAAAAATTCCAACCTCTCCTGCCTCCTACAAAATAACACAAAACCTATTAATCACCATCACAAAACCCCAGAGCCTAACCTCGATACCAGGATCATAAAGTGATGAATTCATACAGAGTGAAAAATAAAACAAATTAGATTTACGGGACAGAAATACAACGTAAATTTCTCGAATCAAGCATAAAAACACCAAAAGTGATGATCAAATTATAAGAGAATCAACAAATTAGAAACAGAAAGCACAGAATCTAAACCTAATAAGGAAAATCGAGTTCATCAATTACACATATAGGAGTAGAACATCAGAAAACCTAACCCTAATTACGAGAAATCAGGCATAACAACAACAACAACAATTGAGGATCGTAAAGTGATGAATTCATACGAATTGATGAATAAAGCAAATTCGATTTAGGGACAGAAATACAGATAATCTAAACTTAAATTTCGCGAATCAAGCATAAAAACTGATGATCAAATTAAAAAAATCAACAAATCAGATCCAGGAAGCACGGAATCTAAACCTAATAATGAAAATCGAGTTCATCAATTACACATATAGGAATAGAACACAAGAAAACCTAACCCTAATTACGAGAAATCAAGCATAACAACAACAATTGAGGGATCGTAAAGTGGAGAATTCATACGGAGTGAAACCAGCTTGTTCCTGAAGTTGACGAAACTCGTCCCGCTCTCTCTCCTCATGAATCTGCTTACGAAGTTCCTCTAACTTTCGCTTCTCAGCTTCATCTTTTTGCTCCGCTTTCCATACGTTTTCTATGTTTCGAAGACTTCCCGTATGCCATCCCTTCTTGTTCAAAAATTTCATCCCCATTTTTCCTGTTTTTTGTTTTTTCTGGGTTTTCTTAGGTTTTAATTGATTGATTTTAGATTCTCAATCAATTTGGGCGGAACTCTGAAAACACAAACGCGCGAGGTGGGCTGATAATTGATTTTTACTCTCTACCCTTTAAATATACTTCCTGCTGTTACGACTTTTTTTTTTTTTTTTTTTTTTTTTCTCTCTCTCTCTTTTCGATACTAATTTGTTTATGTTTATTTGGAATGAGTATATCCGTCACAAATTCGGGTTGTGTCAAATAAGAATTCGTGATGGGTCAAAATTCACGAGATACAATTTATGGGTATATATTCGTCCCGTCAACGAATTTAACATGTAGTATAAACATACTCGCTTTGAAAAAATTCTTATAACTTGCCATCTTTTGTAAAAGTAAAGTTTTAACATTAAACACCTCGAATCGAACCATCAATTTAACATGTAGTATAACCGTATTCGGAATTTATCTTGTTTTAAAAGATACACATACTACATAAGATGATTGCGAAGAATCACCTTAACAGCGGAAACCAATGGACAATTGTCGCTCTTCGACCAAACCTAAACACTGCAAACACGATGAAAAAGATACTCCTGAACATGAATCAACCAACCCGCCTTTGAAAACCCCTCGATTCAACACAAAACAGAGGGACATGAAAGTGACTCTCAGTCTCAGGGAGTTGCTAGGAAGCAACTGACAAGCGATAAGAGTAAAAGATTACAGAGAATTGGCGAAGAATCAGTCTCGCGTTAGATCCATACTTTTTGTTGACAAATGGAAAATAGTCATGTGAGACGATATATACAGTACAACTGAAAGCCTGCAACCACAGGTACGATTCTGTGTTGCCCAAAAGAACAGTCGGAAAACAGATTAAACCAGCACAACAGTCAGAAGCAGGAAGTCGGAACACACATTGTTTCAGACTGCAGCGTTTACGATCCATTAGCTGACGGAGGATCCATCTCAACACTTTTCCCGTTATTCAAAGCAGGAGTTGATGAAGAAGAGGCAGATGCCTTGCCTTTCCTCAGCTTACTCTCTTCATCCTCATCGGATTCTTCTTCCTCCATGAAAGAACCTTTGCGCCGAAGCTCCTTCACTTTCAGAAACTCGTCGTAGTGGGCTCTCCTGTGGGCTTTGAAACTTGAATCTGCCACAATCATGAAACCCTGCTCAGCCTAATTCAAGAATGATAAGGGAATATGCAACCTCTTTGTTGACCAATGAAACAGTCATGTGACAGATATGTTAAATCTGTAGAAAGCTGATGGTATAACATCAAAGAGCATGACTTCCGGTCCCCAAGGGACCCTGTCAGCTCATTTTGGTTCGGTTCAGTTAAGTTCCGCTCACTTCAGTTCAATCCCGTCCCATTAAGTTCATTTGTCTCATACTCTCAGCCAATTCAGCTCACTTCAGTTCATTTACACCTACTACGGTTCAGTTCAATCATAAGTCGGCTGAACCGTGCCTAAGTGCAATATACTCGTAATAGTGTACTGAAGTACAGCTATAAATATTAGCAATGGCTGAGAAAGATCATACCAAAATCACAACTAAAAATCTCTAGACAATCAGATATACGCACTAAAATGGGTGTAAAAAGAGAAAATCATGAAGCATCAAATAAGGGAGAAAAAAAAACTAAACCACTAAAACTACCTTCATCCTCGTCCTGACCCTCGTCCTCAGAAGATGTCCAGCCACTCGACTCCTTGGTGGTATTTGTAGTTGAAGAAGCTACATCATCCAAACCATGACGGACGGCTTCAGCATGTTCAGCAGCATCCATACACTCATCGAAAGTACCGCCACGTATTGGAGACAAAGAGCCTGAAGAAACCAAAAAGAATGTCGGATATTAGAAACTTTGAACCAATGAAAACAGAATCCGATCAAAAAGATTGTGCTCGTTTCCTTCTCAAGGGACAGTTCAATAATATTAAAGCAATATGAAAAAAATTTGCACGATAATATTAATTAGATATAGAAATCATGTGTATTAAAATGAGATATGATTAAAATACTAACCATCATCTTCAATCATTGGGTGATATGGTGTTTTCGGTTCCGTGATCTTCTGTCGGACAGGTTTATTCTTCTCGATTTCCCCCAAGTTGGCCTCATTCCACCTAACGCGTCCTCTGTTCCTAATAAGTGCAAAATCAAGTGTGACTGACATTACATGAGTAATCAGACACAAAAGACACAAGACATCATCTCAAGGAGCTGGTCCTTTTGCAAAAGTTTTAAATCATAAGATCAGTATCGGGAAATATTTGACAAATGCCTGCGAAACTACATACCAGAAACTCCAAATTACAGGGGCGTGAAAGAAGAATAAAACACAAGACCTTAACAATAAGAGACGCGGTTTTCAAAAAGACAATAATCGATGCACGTCTCTAATTACAACAACATTACACAAGTACCTCAAAGAGTCAAAGAACCGACCTACGAAGGGGCAGGTGGTCAAATGTAAGCACGGCCTTACCCTTGTGTTTTCCCTTTCACTGAAAACAAGGACAGACTACTTCCACATAACCTTATCTATTCAATAATAAAATATCTACAAATGAGGATGACATACTCCATATCTCTAAGTGGTGATTCTTGAAGACTATCCGCAGCAAGCAAAGCAAGCAGCAATTGTCTTGTGTCTACAAAAGAAACGTTGGAGTAGTTATCATCAATAATGTTCATGTAGAAGATTCTCTCATATAAGATTAGGACAGGTTCAAAACATACTCTACGAGATAAATCACGAATACATAAGGGCATATTCATAAGCAAATCTGATAACTATGTCAGTGAGTGATCAAGTGACCCATGAAAAGCATTCCCAAAATAGAATGGTAAACAAACGACACCTAAAAACGAAATATATTAACAAATGACAGGATGGAACGGAGTACTAACTAGCTTATCTCCCCCCCCCCCCCCCCCCCACCCACCACCACCACTTCTAAGTTCTATCAACCATTGTCAACACCATTGTTACATCGAATCGTGAATCCGATTATGCCACTTACTAAAAATACACGAGAGCGAAACAGGAATTTGTTTACATTAGGTTTACGAATCCAAGCGACCCCGTATGCATAACAAATCAATACTACTAAATGTGTGATAACATTTATTTACATTAGGTTTACGAAAATACAATTCTACAATGTCAAACTCTCAAACTACATAATCTCATCACAAAATTGTTATATACATCAAATCCAGTATATACGAGTACATCAAATTCACCCACGCAAATTGCAGCAATCTACATCACAATTCACAATACTGGCAAAATCCCCAAATATGATGCATCCTGATCTATCCAGCTAAATCCTCAATCAAACACAACAATCATCCAAAACAAAAACATTACAACAATCAAAACCCAGTAAAATGAAGCAGCTTTTACAGCAATTAAACTAGAATTGGAATAAACGAAAGCAAAAAACAATAAATGGAAGATGAGATGAGATTAATACCAGGAAAATATTGATTGCAGTACAGTAAATCGATGGAGCTAAGAAAGAGAAACCCAATGGAGATTTAACTTTTGTTAGAGAGAAGGAGGGTTTGGTAGGTTTAGGTGCTTTTTTTAACCAACATTATTCACATTCTTTCCGATTTTGATCACTTGACTTTACTCCATAGTTGTATAGGTCAAGGACTTAGACGAGTTTACCGTGTTCTTTTCAACTTATTTTTTATTCGATTTAGTTGAGGATATTAAGCTAATTACACTCGTGATTAGGGGTGCAGATCATCAAAGCTGGCTCGTAAAACCCTCGAGATTGGTTTGGTCCAAGCTCATCTCGAGCTTGATCGAACACAAGTTGGAACTCGAATTTGAGACACGAGCTCAAACATTGCTTGATTCAGAAGCTTGTTTGGGCTCGTTTTATGTATTACATGTATTTTTTTCCCATTTTTTTTTAAAGTCGGGAGTTGAGAATTTTAATACTTGAGATGAAAGGGGGAAATGGAAAAGGGTGTGTGAGTCATTCAATATCGAGTGATCTTATTTAGCATAGTAAAAGTTTCATATTCGTATCATATTTACTCCGTATATATTTATATGAGAGAAACCACTTCATAAGACCGCCCATATTGACTTTCCATTTGATTGTTTGCATTTGTTTTTTCACACTTGACCATGCACGTTTTCCTTTGTCTATATATCTTTAGTTACGTATTTCTAAAAATTACGGTAAAAGTTAAATATTTATAACGTACTCGATCAGACAATTTAAACATGATCTCACATAACTATACTTTATCTTATACTCGTATATTAGAATAGTGTTCAAAAAACAAAACCAAACAATCAAATGAAACGGGGAGCAAAACTCAAGTTGAAAATAAGATCTCTATATTTAGAAGACGGTCTCACAAAAAGTCGATATGGAAAAAATCAAAGAAGCCCAAAGAGAACATCACTAAACTCATTGAAGAGCCCATAGCAATATGACATAGTCCGTTTAATCAGCCCAAAATAGAATTAGGGTTTTGGCGATATAACCCCCAAAACCCACTACATTTCGCAACATCACCACATTTATAATCTCAAATTAGGGTTTCTCCAATCTCTCTGCGCCCAATCTACAACATCTGCTACAATGGTTCTCAAGTAATCTTTCCCATCTCTTCATTTCCCTAATCTAATGTGTTTCTACACGAATTTCGACATTATTTTTGCTAATTTATCTATGATTACATTTTGTACTGATCAATTTACTGTGAATAATTACGGTTTGATTTTGTCGATGTTATTATTTCATACAATTTGTTGATCTGGGTTTGTACTAATTTTGTAATTCAAGTGTTAAAAATTGTGCATTTGAACTTGGAAATAAGTTACTTAGTCTGTTTAATTTGCTTGTTTTGAGCTCATTTGCTCAGTGTAATTGGAAAAGAAATGATGCTGTTTTTTCAAATGGATATTGATTTGTTCGTTGTTTGGTTAATCGGGTCAGCTCTTAAGTTCGGGGCAATTAATCATCTAGGAATTGAGCTAGTTCGAAGTCGCATAGTATGTTGCATGTAAATGGATATTGATTTGTTGGTTATTTGGTTAAATAGATCAGCTGTTAAATCGAGGCGATTAATGATCTAGGAATCGAGCTAGTTTGAAGTTGCATAGTATAATGCATGTGAATGGATATTGATTTGTTGGTTATTTGGTTGAGTAGCCCAGCTGTTAAATTGAGGCGATTAATGATCGAGGAATTGAGATAGTTTGAAGTCGGGTTGTATAATGCATGGGCATGGATGTTGATTGGCTGGCTATTTGGTTAAGCGGGTCAGCTGTTAAATTTGAGGTGATTAGTGATCTAAGAACTGAAATAGTTAGAGGCTAGCTAGGATGAATATAATTGGAGGTTGTTATTCCGCAGATTAATGTATTCTGTATGATGTTGAATACCGTTCGTCCTCTCTCCACATTCATACTAACAAGCAAGTAATTATTGTACAATTTACATGCCAACGTCAATTTGTAAACCTTAAATGTGTTTGTTGCCCCTCTAGCACTTCATAGTGAATTTTGTTGAGATGCTCGGCTCGGCTCGGCTCGGTGTCAGTACCTTGTAAGAAGAAGCTAGTTATGTTATCGATATTGATAGTGCTTATTTTTCTTCAGAACCGAGCTTTGTCGCTTCAGCGGTGCCAAGATATATCCTGGAAGAGGTATCAGGTTTGTGCGAGGAGACTCACAGGTAGACTATACAGACTGTGCAATGCGAATCTCTATTTTTTTTATAGACTAGTCAATTTCTCTTGTATTCCGTTCTTGCTGGAAGCTATGAAATTATCTGATAAGACGATGTTTCTTTGAAGGTTTTCCTTTTTGTGAATTCTAAATGTAAGAGGTACTTCCACAACAAACTTAGGCCGGCAAAACTTTGCTGGACTGCTGTGTACCGAAAGCAGCACAAGAAGGTTAGTCCTTTGTTTTATTTCTGTCATTCTTATCATTTACCCGTACAATTCTATGCTCTTTCTGATTTTCGGCGAGTATATTGTGAAGTACAGTTGATTAACTATAATATTTTTTCGGTAGGATATTTCTGCTGAAGCTGTGAAAAAGAGGAGAAGAGCCACCAAGAAACCATACTCAAGGTCCATTGTCGGTGCTACTTTGGAAGTCATCCAGAAGAAGAGAGCTGAGAAGCCAGAAGTCAGAGATGCCGCTCGAGAGGCCGCTCTTCGGTTAGTTCTTAGCTGTCACTTGACTTTCCTAAGTCCATCTTGATTTCGACGAATTACTTTTAGCCAAGAATTACTTTTAGCCAAAAGAAGAGATGTTTTTCGAAAAATGGATGGTTCGGTCATGTAGACACATAGACTTCGCAGAACTGACCGCCTCGTATGACCTAGAGTAACCCGATTCCACACCTGAAATGAATATCAAGTTTGACCCATAATGTGCGCTAACCCAAACTGATCCAAATAGTCGTCGCACCATGCGAGCCAGTGGCTCTTAAAAAGTTAGTAATAATCGATCTAAAAATAATCTGACCCGACCTGACCCTAATCTGATTCATTCTGACCTGAAAGTGACCCTGACCCCAATTGATCGACCCACTTGATATCGTGCCCATGTGTCTTCTACAGTCTAACATGTGTTCTCATTACCCACCAGTGAAATCAAGGAAAGAATCAAGAAGACTAAGGATGAAAAGAGGGCGAAGAAAGCCGAGGTAGTATCCAAGTCGTCAAAGGTTCAAGGCAAGGGCATACCTAAGGGAGGACCGGCTAAAGGCCCCAAACTTGGTGGTGGCGGCGGAAAGCGTTGAACAAAACCACTTTCTTAGTCTTAGATTTCTGTCTAGTTGAAGACTTGTGCAACTTTTGCCCCTTATTATGGCTCACCTCGTATTTCAAATACTTGATGCTAAATCACCAGATTTTTGGCTAAACCGGAATTATTTATCGTTTCATCGTCTCCTTGTTGTCATCCTCACCTCATGTGTTTGATGTCGACCTCATGCTAATGTCGTTCTCATATAAAACGCCTTTGTTAATGCTTCAAATAGCAAATTTACTCTCCTACGTTCGTTTAATTGTTTTATTATGCATTTTCTGTCGATTTTCAGGGTATAATTTTACAAAAACATATCAGAAGGTGAATGATATTATTCTTTTGACGGATCATAAGTCGCAACGGTGGGATATATAGAATCTAACTTTTAGGTCACGTTATTTTCAAATTTCATTTTAGCTCACTCTCGTTCTCGAAAGGTTCATTTTGTCTCAGTATTTTTTTCCATTTCATTGAGTTATGTTCAACTTGTTCAATCCAAAAGAACATGGCCATAAATGTCGGAAAACCTTGGCATTTACAAGAGTAGAGAAACTTCATAATTCAGTTATTAGATACATAAACATCCATTAACAAACACATTGCCACTTATATGCTACATAGAGATAAAGCATATATAGGTTGGAAAATTTGAAGATTGCCATCTAATTTACTCCATATATTTTATTACTGTCCTCTCATTGTATGCATTTGTGAGATGAGAAGATAGATAACATTCCTCCTTCGCACGTCAGGATTGGCAAGGGCCACCGTGACTTAGCATCCTCGACGAGCCAAGTTGCTGAGGCGAGAAACAATCTTGGAGACTCGTCTCGTTCCCAAACGTAGTCGTTGACGTCCCAGTAAGAGTCTTGAAAGCAAAGTCGATGCATGGATCGGTAAGTAAGTTTCCGAAAAGGGGCCGGCCTGGCACTCCCAACGGCTTCGGCCCCCATTCCTGTTTTGGCAGCACAGATGGTGGAACGTAAGACATGTTCGGAGTGTAATTAGGAACGTACTGGTTTACGGCTGAAGGGAAGTTGGGGTTGGTGTCGTGGCCTTGTTGTTTGGGTGTTTTTCCTCCTAAAAGGGAACCGATGTCTGGTGCTGAAACGTAGACGGTTTTATGACCCTCTTTCTCCTTGCGCATCGAGTCTATAATCTCTGATAGGTTTGGTATGTCTGTTGCATCGGTCCCATCATCTGTACGAAGCAAAATAGACAAAATCATAACATCGACCCTGTTCCACTTCACGTTCTTTTCAGCTAGCTTATTTTCGGTTACAGTTTAGTCTATTAGGTGATACTTGATCACGACTTTGGTTAGAAATCCGTCAACAAAAATGCACCCAAAATTACAGGAAGACTAACTGGGGAAGCGAGTTTAGAGGCATACACTGATCGGAGTCAAGTATAAAGAAAGGTGTACTCTCTTTTTTCTTCGGAGATCTGGAAGACGACTTCACAGCAGAAGATCTACTCCGCACCCTTTTCTTCGTTGCACCTTTCGAGTCATGAGCTGTGGTGGAGGCCTTTCGCTTGGACGTGTTTTCACTTACTTCTAGACCAACGCACGGCTGGAAAAGCTCGAGATCATGTCGTTAAAAGGCGAGATTTATGAGCAGTGTAAAGAAGCTTTTTATACATTAGTTGAAATTTTACCTCTTGCTTTCTGTCAGGTTCCGGTTTGATTAATTCCTTTTGCTGTGATACATCCTGTCACAGTAGGACCGAATTGAAGCAACATAAAAGTAATCTGTACAAATCCTACTTAATGAGGCTGAAACGCTGAAGTTTGTTAACTGTGTCCGTGTCGGGGCTTAAAATTCAAAGAGTGTATACATACACTAAGTTCATCATATTCCAAATTCGCATTCGCAGTGCCACTACTTGATTCTTTGGGCTTTGTTTTCGTGACGTGGCGGCCCAATTTCCCGGTTAGAAGATAGCGGTCGATATCCTTTATAGACCGGAATATGTAACCGTGTTCCGGATCAGTGTAGTACTGCAAACATCACAGCATCACCCGACATGATTGAAATAAACACAAGTGAAAGTAATAAAAGGACGGTCACACACGTGAAACGTCTTAACTTAAAGACGCTCTTAAGCAAAAGCTATTCATTCATTCGATGACTATAAAAGGCATAAATCGAGAAGTTTGAACTAATTTTCCGAGATGGAGAAGATACATACCCTATCTTTTTTGCCAGTTTTTCTAACTCTAATCTCAACCTTCCATCCTTCTGGCAGTCCTTCAGGCATCCAATCTTCACACTTAATCACTTGTTCTTCCATCACTATCACTAATTAATTTCCTCTTAATTAATTACGGAGTACTTCACTAATTACCTCACTTTTATGCTAATAATCTCCCTACCTAAAACCTAGGCACCGCTAAAAACTCTCATTACACTCACATTTTCTACTCACACACACACACTCACTCTTTACACCCACTTTCATAAGCATTACTAGAATTTAAAACTCTTGTTATTTTATTAATTGCATAAATAAATTTGTTGAAGATCAAAGAGGGTTGCTGTCACACGTGGATGGTGCCAAACTAACATAAACAACTTCTAACAAATTAAATTCGGTGATGGACATATTCGTCATACAGTTTTAACGATTTCAATATTATCTATTTAGATACTCACAATATAGTACAAAAGTAAACAACTTGGGAACAACGATGCTTTGTTCATCTACTTAGCTTGACTCGTTATAACAATGTTACGGTTTTTCTTTAACTTTGGTGCTTGTTCAAGTTCCAAGGAAACACAAGTGTGTAAGAAATTGTTGTTTGTAATGAAGATAATTGTTGTATGATTATAGTAGGTCATTCCGATCGAAAATGCAAAAGTAATACTCCGTATTTGACTCGTTATAACAATGATGAATCCAAGTGTTTTAGTTTTAAGGTTGAAGTTCCAAGGAAAGACAAGAGCATTGTGGTTTGTTATAATTCCACTATCTTTGACACTTCTTCAAATGTGTTTAGCTTAAAGACTGTGTTTTGCCAATTGTCATCTTTCTTTACTTACAACTTCATAGACTTCACTATACGTGTTCCTACCTAGCTTCTTCTTCTTCATTTCATTGCATACTCAATCTATTTGGACTTAAGCTTTGAAGAGATCAATGAGATAATCTTTTACATACTAACGAAAAACACACTTGATTGTATTGTAATAGAGAGAGATATCGAACCCGAAATCTATTATTCTTATAGAACGTACAACTTATTAATAATAGTACTCCGTACATGTAACATGTTAATGTTGTTAGGATATTAAAGAACTGCAAATGAACCAACCCGAACTCTAGAGCTGACATTTCAACGTGTTCGTGCCAACCCGCTGTGTCTAGACCCACGTTAGGCAAGTCCCAAGTCCCGTCGTGCCTGACTATAACTTTGTTGTTTTTGGCAATTTTATCTTTCGTTATCTCGGGCCGGGCCATGTGGTGACCCGTTGTACCGTGTCAGCCCGAGGCACAAAATGGCAACTCTACCAAACCCGACCCTGGCGTAGATCGACATCATTCCCATCCCACATAATAATAATAATAATTCTATCCAATCTCTTCCCAAAAGACATAAAAAATGAAGCAAGTACTCCTACAATGGAGTCCACTCTTCCCAAACTCCATCACCTCTCTTCCTACATCAACTTCCTTCCAACCATCAACATCTTCATTCACCGCCATTAAATCAAAACCCTTTTCTTCAATCTCTGCAACCCAGAATTCAATCGAATTGGGGAATTTACCTGCAAAAGAGAGAAGAAAAATCAAGAATGAAAGGAGACAGAGTAAAGCATATAATTGGAAGGAAGAGGTTGAAATGAAGCTTATTAAGAAAACCAAGAAGAGATATGCTACATGGACTGAAGAATTGAACTTGGATACTTTAGCTGAATCGGGTCCTCAATGGTGGGTTATTCGGGTTTCTCGGGTCATGGGTGAATTCACAGCTGAAAGACTTGCTCTTGCTCTCTCCAATAATCACCCTCATTTGGATTATAAGGTCTGTTTTCGTTGAATTTCCGAGTCCGAGTCAAAATTTGTAAACTTTGATCATCGATACAATTTATTATTACACGATTTTCACGTAATTAGACTCTTTTTATCAGATTATAAAATGATTATGTAAAGCTATGAGTAAACTCGGTCGGTCAAAGTAGTGCGACCCTGAAAACATAAAAGAGCAAAAGGGAAGAACACTCTGAACCCACCCGTGATGATAATGTGTTGTTGTTGTTTGAGTTTGATAAGATATGCATGACTAGGTAGAGTTAGTCCCCCTCCCCCCTCTTCTTTCCGGTCGAGACACTGAGAGTGAATTGGTCTGAATGGATGAATGAATGAATTAGGTTGAGCTGAACTTAGCTCAACACGATTGATTTAGTGAGCTTGAATGCTTAATGGAACGGAATTGAACTGAATTCTATAGTGAAGAGGGTCTTAATGGTGTTATGAAGTGAGTAGTTTAG
The DNA here is from genome assembly GCA_958450325.1 of Agrostemma githago. Taxonomy (NCBI): domain Eukaryota; kingdom Viridiplantae; phylum Streptophyta; class Magnoliopsida; order Caryophyllales; family Caryophyllaceae; genus Agrostemma; species Agrostemma githago. The sequence goes on from OY288244.1 coordinate 77,373,399, forward strand.
AGATGAATCACTTAAAAAGGCGGCACCTTTTCGAATGAATCTTTGTATCTTACACTTACAGCATTCTTGTCATCTCGGATTTGGGTTTGTTCACGAATTATGCGATTTTTAGAATAAGAAGCTTTCTTGCTCCTAAAAGTTTGGATCTTTCCTGTTGATGTCTTCTCCGAATCTTGTGGGTGAGGGTGATGACTGTGTTGTGCTGTGTTGTGTTTGATTTCAGATGTATAATCCTACAATCAAAGAGAAACGCAAGTTAAAAAACGGAACCATTTCCGTCAAGCCAAAACCTCTATATCCCGGTTGCATCTTCTTAAGATGTGTGTTAAACAAGGAAATCCACGATTTCATTAGAGATTGTGATGGCATAGGAGGATTCATAGGGTCCAGAGTCGGGAACACGTAAGCCACCTTACTTAACCCAGATTATTACTTTTTATGTATGCAATTCAAGCCAAACAATTCTGGTTTCAGGAAGCGACAAATAAACAAACCGAGACCAGTAGACGAGGAAGATATGGAGAAGATTTTTCAAGAGGCAAAACAAGAGCAGGAGAAAGCCGATTTGGCCTTCCAAGATAAGCATGAAAATGTTCTCGAGTCTTTGACGCCTAATCTTGTGGAAACTCCTATTGATACGAGTACACAAATCCCGATCCAAAAAGCTTTGGAGCCTTCACGAAGAGGAAGAAAGAGCAAATACCCTAAAATCGGTTCAAGTGTAAGAGTCATATCCGGGTCCTTTGCAGAGTTTTCTGGTATTGTGAAGAAGGTCGATAGGAAAAATGAAAAGGTATTATTTTTTCCAGTTTTCATTAGCTTATCAGCCCATTAACCCTATAGCTAAGACCGTCTTTCTAACTGAAATGTGCTTAACTTATTAACCAAAATGAACTGGAATTGGCATAATAAGCCGTAATAAACTGTTTGTCGAGGACATTTCGATGCTGTTTGTCGAGGCAATTGATGGGATGGTCGTGATTTGTGATCTGATTGATTTGCTTGTACTACTCCAGGTAACGGTTGGATTCACAATTTTCGGGAAGGAGACGATATCAGACTTGAACATCCAAGAGATAGCATTGGAAGAGTAGAATCAAGTTTTCCCTTTTTTGGAACAAGCCTACTGCAAGAGTATAGACATCAAAACACGCCTTTTGCGAAGATTAACTTAGGGAAGGATCTGGACAAAATTGATTGTTTCGACATCCATTTTAATATAATTGGGCCTCAATGATTATGTTGAGATTTTAGATGACTAATAATTGCATGTTGAAATCCTTGGAACCAACATTATCCTGTCCTTGTCCACGTTACATTTAAAAAAAAAAAAAAAAAAAAAAAAAAAAAAAAAAAAAAAAGAGAGACAAGCTCAGATGCGCAGTTATTCATCTGTAGATCAGAAGAATGATGGCGAACCCAATGTGCCAAAGATAGCGCAGAAATCATCACAGCTTGGAGTATGCACCAGCCGGGAATCGAACCCGGGTCTGTACCGTGGCAGGGTACTATTCTACCACTAGACCACTGGTGCTTGTTGTTTATTCAACACCTGGTCAAACTAATATACCAACATCACCGAGAACACCATCTGCATCATTACAAGTTTACTGCAGTATCTTTTTCGATATACCTGGTAGAATTGTTACCTAAGATGGAGTATCCATATTTGCTTCAAGCAACATATAAATCGCGAAGAAAACATACCTCATCTTGGACGAAAATTGGCCTTACTTTCAAGGAATTTAGTCGAAAGTTGAAAAAAGTGAGTAACGACTAGACTTCTTAAACAAGTCGAAAACTCTCATAATCCTTAATAACTCAAGAATATAATCATACAAACGTGTAGAAATAAATTACAAGTTTACAACCCAAAAATTTATATAGCTGAATAACTGAGTTCATCTATTTCCTGATCCTTTTGAGCATAAACTGTAAACAGCACAAATGTAGCGTACAATACTGTGGCGATGGCAGTGAAATTGACTAGGTATGCCTCAGAACCAAATTTTGGTAGGCCTGAGCTTTCAAGGAAAGTAAGTTTCTCGAGGAATCCAATGGCTGCATTTGCGACAGCTAAAACATACACAAACATCCCAAACAAGACATGCCACGGAATTGATTCGGCTCTTAAGGATGGACTCCCTCCTGGATAGAAGAATATTATGAATCCATATATCCACTGCAAAATTAGCGGATGGATCACAGTTCAGAGCCCTAGCCAACCCAAATCCATATGTATTCCTTAGGCAGCGTTCTTAAGAATTGAAAACTGGAGAAGATTACCTGGATGCCGTAGAGGGCAATAACCCCGATGCCAAGCCACGAGTGCAAGCTGTACAGGTTCAGAATTGAGCTCTCATTATGGAACTTGAAAGCAGCAGATATTCCAACTATGCCAAGTATTAACGCAACAGCGTGCAGCACTAGATGAATCACTTTCTTCACATCTTTCTTCAAGGGTAGAGATTTGTAGCTCACAGTCGCTGCAATTTAAAAACTCAACCAAGTAAGAGATTGACGGTCAAAGACTAATCATGTAGGAGTTGGCCTTAGCTTGGCCAGTATGTGTATGTTACCTTCACCTCCAATTATTATGAAACCAATCAACATCAGAACAGGATGTATCTGACAAAGGAAAATCACTAATATTGTGAGTGACAGTTGCAACAGACAAACTTTTTTCAAAACATTGTAGCTACGTCTCGTCCAAAATTTCTACTCCCTTCGCTCTTACACGTGAATGCTAGATGTCAGGGCAACAAAATTGTGCCCTACATCACCTATGAACTATCAAAATCTATACACAACAATGAGCTTTATTGCAAGAAATTAATACAAAAACTTATTCATGAAAACCCAACATCTATTATTTGAATAAAAGTAAACAAACAGCAGGACTGTGTTATTCAACACAATCAAGCTGACATTCACAAATTTATTACACTACATATACTTTATAGGCAAATTCTTCTTTGTGACAGCACAATTCGTCATAAACTTAAGACGGGTCGAGTATCCCACCATTTGGGCATATAATACAAATACTACTTTTTCTCATGCATTCGTATATACACATGTGGTATATATACTTCATCTGTTTTATGCTTAAAACGGACAATGCCTTCTCAAGAGAGACTTATTATTTATACTCCGTACAACTTTAGATAAAAGACAACTCCATGTAAGTTAGAAAAACTCCAGTCTTAATCTACGTTGCTCTGACTCTTATAATATCATGTACCCATTCCGACACTCAACACTTAGACGTAACACATCACTTCATATGGCAAGCCATTCTCCAACAAACATACCTCCTTTTATGTGAGAAGTATTTTATTGAAATTTTAAAAAAAAAATGGACGGAGTCGGATATTGGTTTAACAAGAATAATTTCATATCCACTTAGCTTGGTAATCAAGCAAAGACCCATTCCAAGCTCCAACCCAACAAATATCAAGCACACGACTACAACCATCAAATTAAAAGTACAAAAAAAACTATAGATTCTCATCTACATTTGAAATCTCTCTCACATAAAAAGAAACGAATAGATAACAAATGAAAAAGACGGAAAAAAGTGAAGAAAGAACTGACATTAAAGATGAGGTTTTTATTGGAAGAATCCCAAGCAAGACCACCTCTAAAGCTAATACACCACACCAACACCATCACCGACACCGCCACTGCCAAACCATGCACTACAAACGTCAACGGTGTTGCCTTCACTGCCCCCGCCATCTTAATTCTCAACTTCCCACCCTTGAGTTTTTCTCTATGATGAGATTTCAGCCGTCCTTTTTTTTGGTTTCAGGAGACGTAACGAAAGTGCAGTCTTTATAGTAAAACCAAAATACCCGTGTTTTATATATCTTGCTTTCTTCCACACTGGCCGTCGGATTCAAGAGATAAAATTTACAACGAGTACGATTTAGGGAACACAAATTTTGGGTCGTGCCGTCATTTTATTATAACTGATCAAATATTACTCATTTGTAGAATGTTTTGTCTTTTCTATACAAATGATTAATAGTGATTAGTTACCGAGTATAATAAAATGACGGATAATTCCATTGATGGCTTGTTTTGGAACTAGGAATTGGAATTGAATTCCGAATTTGAGATGATTCAAGTGTTTGGAAAAACCGAGAATTTGAAATTGGATTTGAGATGAATTTTATATCAATTTCAACCTGGTTTAAATTTGACTTTCTCAAATGACTACGGGTAGTCATTTCAATTCCATCACTATTCATTTTTTTTCCCGCATAAATTTAGTTAGAATTTTTTTTATTAATTTTTATCCCTAATTGAAAATATACATTTACATCATGAAAAAAAATCAAAAATTAATTTTTGTGATCTCGACCTGGCTCCCCCCGCCCAATTCCAATTCCAATTCCAATTCCATGAAAACCCAAATAATATTTTAGAATTGAAAATGAAATTGAATGTGAATAATTCAATATCTAGAATTAGATTCATGAAAATAAAAATAATATCATGTTTCCAACTTCTCTCTCCTAAGAGAAAAACAATACTAAGTAGTATTGTTAACGGAGTAGGATTCTCATTCATTAATGAGAATACATATCCCATCAATCCATCAGTCTATCATGATAGGTTTATAACGACCATCTGGCACGTGGACCCGTATCATCCTCCACAGTTCGTGTAACTTCTTCATCCACTATCAACCACCTACTGTCCAACACCAACTGCTAACCTCAAAAGCCCAAGTTTAGGGTACTGGAACGGGCAAAAACCCAAAAACACGAGACAAAATTTAATTGGGTTAGGTTAAGGTTGAGGGGTTGATGAACACCATTTACACAGTATTTGACTTGAGTAATTAAGGCCCTTTGACTTCATTTAAATGAAAGGTTAGTTTAATCGGGCTGAATTAAAATACATTAGTGGCTGTGGCTGTGGCCCGTTTGGGAAGTCCCATTTGGGATTGTGTTTGACTCACTCAAAGCTGTGAGGTTCCACCCCACTTCCGTCCCACCAGTAAACCATAGTTGACTGCCTCCGGGAAACTCAGCAACTCCTCCCACCCAAACTCTCTCTCCCTTCAAGTATCAAGTACCCCTTCCTTCCTTTTCTTTTTAATCATAATCGAAAGAGCAAGATTCAGTGCAACAAAGGCGTGAAAATCAATCAATCGAAAATGTCGTCCATGTGGTGGGATCTATCGCTGCAAGCCTTAATGTTCATGGTAGGCATAGGCATGTATCTATGGAGCAACGACGTCCCCCGCAAACTCCTCCTACGCTACCAATCCTACCGGAACCGGGACAAACACGAAGCCCGCCTGCACTTTGTGAAGGCCGCCCAGCTGCTATCCAAAGCCCGGTCGCATCCTCCGTCCTCCCCCCAGCGCGCCGCCTTATCCGGGTCCGCCGCCGCGGAAGCAGACTCCGCGGTGCGGTTGGACCCCAAGGACGCGGCGAACCACATCGTCCGCGCGCTGGCGCTGGATCTGCAGGGGTACAAGCCGTCGGCGCTGGAGGCGATGGAGGTGGCCCTGTCTCCGCTGGCGGAGGGGTCGCTGGCCGCCGAGGAGAAGGCCGACGCGCTGGTCAAGAGGGCCGAGCTCAGGGTGGAGGTCAGTGGGGCGGGGGCGGAGAAGGAGGGGGTGTGGGTGGGAGTGGAGAGGGAGCTGAGGGAGGCTGTGAAGCTGAACAAGGAGAGCGTGAAGGCGTGGTGTCTGTTGGGGGAGTGTTGTGTTGGGTTGGGGAAACCCGAGTCGGCTGAAGATGCGTTTCAGGAAGCGCTTCGGATTGAGCCAGACTCGCTTCCGGCTAAGCAGGGCCTGCATCGCCTCCATTCAACTACAGCTGCCGATACTCATAGGACTGTGTAATTGTATCTCGTGCCAAGGTTATTGTTCATAGTTGAGGAAATTGTCCATTGATTTTTGTTTTACTTTTTGGCACTCCCTATATTTTTCTTCCTACCCCGTTTAAACTTTGAATCTAGATATATCCATAAGAAACTTAACATACTTACAAGATGTCCTTCCCTCATTCATTTGACTTCCATTCTCATTAATTGGTAAGAATAGTTAAGAATTATTAGGACGCAGGGAGGGAATGATTATCTGTCAAAACACACTTGTTGAAAAGAGATCCACATGTTGCCATGTGCTAGTGCTAGTGCTAGTGCTAACCCCATCCCCAAGTAGTCAAGTACCCGGTCCCTATCCATCCTTGATAACGGATAATGCTCATCACAAAATTATACTCGTAACAGTTAAACCGGAACTCTCATGTGAGATCGTTCGTCTCACGATAATTTTATCGTGAGACCTCTCACATGGACACATAAGGGGTGGTTACAAATTTTTGTAAATTATCGTGCGACGGTCTCATACAAGTTTTTCTGACAGTTAAAATGTCACCTAACTAGATAAGACAAAATCCAAATGCATAAAAAATACTCGTAACAAAAACTATCTTTATTTATCCGTATGGATAATATTTAACAAAAACAAAGAATTTATGATGCAACTTCAACTATTCCACAACTTACCAACCACTCTTCTTCTTTCACAGAGAGATTAAAAGTCTAGCAAACGATGCTACTCTCTCTTTCCTTTTCAAATGTTTAAAGTAGAGCCTACAGGTATAGGGATTCAGGCATTTAACACACTCTAACTTATTTCACGTACATACCCTACGCCTAGGAGGTAGAGCCCTTGGCCTTGGCCGCTCACTTCACAATTCACATGAATGAAACTAACATCCACGGACAATCCATTCCATCCTGCAAATTCACCTAAATACATATCCTTTCTCTTCTACCGTTTCCTACACAAGGCTATGTTATGTTGAGACTGAATTAAACTCAACTGAACTTAATTAATCTAAATTGACCTGAATTAGGAGGTCGACCTACCTGCTTCTCCTAAACGGTACGGGTAGTTAATTAGGAGGTCAACCTCAGATGCTGATGCTGATGCTGTTCCCCATCAAATCGAAAACAGGGCAAATTCAAATGGATCTTAAATTATGTTGGTTGAGGTTATTAAGTTGTTAATAGAGCATTAAATAGACTATGCTAAATAAGTGGGGTTGGATAATAAAGCTGTAATATTAGGGAGTTTGTGGTCAAACAAAGAAATGTTTGTTGTAATAAATAAATAAATTCACGCATCAGATCAGATTGTATATATCATTTTCCATGAAAATAAAATAAAGAAAACACTTATTTATTCCATATATTCAAATTGAGTGATTTTTGTATCCGCTTTAATCTTAAGTAGGATATCGGTTAGTTGAATAAGTATTATGGTGTCTGACAAAATTGAACAGAAGAAGAATTGAAGGGAGTATTAAAACACACTGTGCATGTGTTGAATACAGCTAAACCTCTAAATCTCACGTGGGATGAACTGAAGCTGCTGTACTCACAAATTACAGACAGCTTGCAATTGCATCAGATATATAATCACATACTAGAACATAGAAGTTTCTTTGTTCGGTTGGCTGTTCCTTCTTCATCAGATGGGTTGGGTAGTGCTTTTCTTTCACTTTACCTAACTTCTTTTGTCACAATCTCAAATTAGATGGTATTGCTAAAAATGTTATTACTCACTTCTCACTACTGATTACTACTCGACCTATTTTATCAATCAACAAATGAGGAACATTGTCTTATAATACGGCTTAGGCGCTCGTCTTTCTCGTAGAAATGGATTGAACTGAATTTTATTGAGAGGAGTTCAATGAACCTAACTGAAGTAAATAATTGAGATGAATTAAGTAGGAATTAACTAAAGACACACTTAAATTAATGATTCTAAACCTAATTATTATAGCAAAAAAGGGATTAACTTAATCGATATTAAATTGAAATGAGTCAAGTTATTAAGTTGAAAAGAGTTTAACTAAAAATTTTAGATTAATGGAGTTAAGTGCTCCCATCTAAATGATAGGAGTAAAAAAATAGAGGTCTCCAAATGGAGTGGTGTTATAGTGCTGGTACAGGTCTGCAAAAAAAATTAAAGTAGAGTAAAAAAGGGGCAATAATGGCAACATAATTAAATGCCAGCATTACATTATAATCCCAATCCCAATAAAAGAAAAACCCCAACTATTTTTGCATTTGATTGCACTAAACTTAATCTCCTTCCATCTTTAGTTTTCCCACCCATACCACACAGAAAGCTTTAGTAGAAAGTTTCTTACTCGTAGTAGTTACTTGACATTTACTGCAACCCCAATATTCAGAAAAAGATCTTACTCTACTAAAGAAGATCTTATTGGAAGATAATAAAATAATAATAATGTTCAAGGTGAAGGTGGGGCGATGGAGGAACGAGAAGATCAAGGTTGTTTTCATGTTACACTTCCAAGCAACCCAGGTATCCATATTCCATTCCATTCTTAACATTCTATCATGTTCATGTGTCTTCTAACTTAACACACAGCACTAAGTAATGGGGACAAAATGTGATCCAAGAACAAACAGTTGAGTGACTTACCAAGTGCGTTAACTAACAGGTGCCGTTGTCGAAATCAAGGCTGATGATATCTCTTGTTCCAGTGGATGTTGGGCAACCCACAGTGAGATTGGGCAAGGCTTTAGTCCAAAATGGGATCTGCACTTGGGATAATCCTGTCTATGAAACGGTCAAATTTACAAGGGACTCCAAAACTGGAATACTGCACGACAAGTTTTATCAGCTTATAATTTCATCTGTAAGAAGAACTAACTCACATTCATTCTTCTTCCCATTTCATCAATACAATACATACCTCACTCTCACTCTGACTTTTGATTTCAGGGATCATCCAAATCTAATTTCTTTGGGGAAGTGTTTGTTAACCTAGCAGACTATGTCGAATCAACTACTCCATTTACCCTCTCTATTCCAATCAAGTCCTCATTTGCCGGAGCCATTTTGCATGTATGTTCTTGATAATAAGACATCATTTTTAGGCCACTTTCACTCCCCTATCTATCTATTCCTCTTCTTTTCCTGCCTGTATTTTCAGTCATGCTACTTTGAATATTCAATTCTGATTGAAAACTATGTTTAAGACAGGTCAGGATTCAGAATACACAAGGAGCAGATGATCAAAGGTAATTTAGAAACAAGCCAAATTTAATTGACTGACACGGAGTCACACTGATCTGTGAGTTCGTTAAGGAAGATATTATGTCTTACTAACTTAAATCATTCCCAGGGAGCTGCACAGAGAGAGTCAAGGAAATGAACCTTCGCCCGCAAAGAACTCAGAAGTCAGCTTACAAGATCAACTTAGCAATTCTGAATTTGATGATGGAGGATTCAATTATACGACCAGTGATACACACCAGGTAGACTTCATTACATCTTAAATATTCTATATGAGCTTGCTTAGGTGCCACCAGATAGAGTATGAAAGGTCCGTCCGTGAATGAATGAACTTCTCGCATACCTGCAAATCGTTCCTAAGTTGTAGAGATTTTAATTCATCTAGGAACGGAAATGGAAAATAAAAATCGCTAGTTGCACCTTACGCGCAAGGCGCCTAGAGGAGTTAGCTTCAACCTGAGATTTTAATCATGCTTGAAGCTTGCTTTTTAGAAATGAAGGGTCAAAGTGTTACACTTTTAAACCTCTATCTAACACATGATTTCCATTATAGGGTGGGTACTACAATACAACAATGTCTTCGGATATTGATGGAAGAGAAAGCTTAAGTAACGTCAGCACGTTGGATTCTCTGTTTAAGCAAAAACATCAGGAGACTGCAGGTGATCAATCATCCTACAGGCAGAACACTGTGCCACCAAGATCGCAGGAAGCAGTCGAGAAGGAACAACAAACAAGAGAGATTGACGATTTATATTGGACTTCAGATGATGAAGTTGTTAACTTCATAGAAAATACAAAAGGTGATTTCCCGAGAGCACAAGAGCAAGAACCTCCCAAGACTTTAGTTGAGCAACTAAAGAGGGAGATTCTTGAATTACAGAGAAAAGCGGATGTCACTGATATAGAGTTGCAGTCGTTGAGAAGACAGGTGGTAAAGGAAACCAAAAGGGGACAGGAATTATCAGGGCAGGTAGTTAAGCTGAAAGAAGAAAGAGAAGCATGGAGAATGGAATCTGAAAAACTCAGGTCACAGCAAGAAGTTAGTAATGGCGCTCGGCATCCACAGGAGATGGGGATAAAAAATTTGAAATCAAGTCATTCTATGAATGAAATTGAAGAAGACCTAAATCATGCGAAGGGCGTCAATAGAGCCTTGCGTTCACAACTAAGAAAGACACAAGATTCAAACTCGGAATTAATTCTCGTGGTGAGAGACCTGGAAGACAAGCTGGATAAGAGGGAGAAAGAACTAGCCAATATTTCCAAGAAACTGCAAGAAGTTAAGAAAGGAAGTGAGATTACTGAGAAGGATTCTGAGAATGGACTGGACAGTGATGAAGATTTGAAAGAAACAAGTACACTTCAAGAGCAAATCAAGAATCTCCAGAATGAAATGGAGAGCCATATCGAAGAAAAGAGACAGCTAGAGGAACAAATCGAACAGTATGGTCGAGATTATGAGATTGCGAAGAAAGATAATAATGATCTTTCTTCAAAATTTAATCAAAAGCAGCTAGACTTGATCAAGAAAGAAAGAGAGTGTACTCAGAGTCTACGTAAATTGGAAGAGCTCGAAACTCAGATAGCAAGGTTGGAAAATGTAATAAGGAAGCAAGCTGAAGAGTTTTCAGAAAATTCAGACACGATAATTGACCTCGAAACTGAGGTACTTAATTTAAGGAATGAGCTGGAAAGGCAGGCCACAGAATTTGAAGATGAGATCAAAGCAATGAGCAATGACCAAGTAAATCTAGAGGAAAGAGCCCTTCGTGCAGAGGAGAACTTGAGAAGGACAAAATTCGATAATGCTTCTGCAACCCAGAAGCTACAAGAAGAATTCCGTGAACTCTCTGAGGATTTAGCATCTAAATTCATCGAAAATAAAGAACTCGCTATGAAGGCAGAGGCTGAGGCCAGTGAATTACAGAATCATATAGCCATTTTGGAAGAGCATCTTCAGAAAACTACTCGGGAACTTGAGTTAGTCCAAGATCAATGTGAAACTGAGATGGAAAAGATTTCGAGTCAGCTGAGAGAGAAAGAAAAGGAACTTGAGCAACTATTACATTCCCACAAAGATGAGAGTGCACAAATGTCAAGATCCCATGAGAAATTAGAGGAGAAATGTGAAGCTATATCAAAAGAGAGTCAAACACTCAGAATGGAAGTGGAAAGACTTACAGAAGAAAATTACTTCTTGATAAAACAGTTAGAAGAAACGAAGACATTAGTTGATGAAACGAAGACAAACCTTGAAGAAATAAAGAGTGACCGAGATGAATTAAAAAGTAAATATAGCTCAGCACTGGCAGAACTTAAGCAAAGTCGAGACGAGCTGAAAGGTTTAAGAACCTTAACGGGAAAAGTAGATGAATTAGAAGGAGTACAAGCACAGTTAGAAGACCTTCAATCTCAGCACAATGAAATGAAAACTCGATTGTCAGACATAAGATCAGATAATGAGAATCTACGAAAGCAGGTCAGTAGACATAAGGAAAATATACAGAAGAAGGACACTGAAATAGCTCATCTCGAAAAGTTCAAGGACAGCAGCTCTAAAGAGATATCTTCTCTCAAGGAGAAAGTCAAGCAGCTCAAGGTGAGTTTTCTATGCTCCATCACCTATTTACTAGTCATTTCTGTGTTTCATCAACTACCTTCTCATAGGTTATTTGGGTAGGACGATTCCTGTCATCGATTCAAATTATTGGAGGTAAACCTAATCCTATACTGTCAATATACACAGGCAGTAAGACCAGTCGGAATATCTTCTGAAAATGGTAACAAGACAGAGGAGAAAAAACTTGGGACAGTAAAAAAGGCACCACAAGCACCGTCTTTAGGGAAAACCCTGCAGAACGGAAGTAGTAAAACAACTGCAGAAAGGTGCGGGTTCATAATTCTGACTACTGAATATGACTAGTGGCATGAAAACTTGTAGATTAACATTCTATAATTTTGTATATGCAGTCGGAGAGAAACCTGTACAGAGAAGAAAGCCCCAGATTCTGGGACTAGTGACCTACTATCAGAAGTAGCTTTACTGGTGGAGAAGAACAGATCAACAGAAGATGAACTAAAAGAATTGCAGGAAAAATATTCAGAGGTAAGCCTAAAGTTTGCCGAGGTGGAAGGTGAGAGGCAACAGCTTGTAATGACCATACGTAACTTAAGGAACGGCCAAAGAAAATAATTGTTTTACTGAAAGCGTGCAAGATAAAAGGGTGTGGCAACACAAAAGAGAGGTGCATGATTGTAAGATATGAAGCATTGGATTGTTCACTCATTGTATCAGATACGGCATCGATGAATCAACTGTCAAATGTATTATTTCACCTCGTCTATATATAAGAGTTAAGCTCCCCATAAAGGCCCTATATCTTTGCTTACTATTCGAAAATTCTGGAGCTATATTTTGATACTAGATACAACAAACGAGTAGCAACACGTCAAGATAGTTAATGAACATCAGAAAACGCTTTTGATCTCCAAAACCTTGCTTGTTCAATAAATTTGCATGAATAAACACTTATAGTCTTATACGACACAACAAAGGGGAAGATCAGCTTGCTAAATCGAAATAAGTACAGTTACGGATGATACAATGTATACCTTCATATAAACGACGAAGAGGGGAAGATTAAGCAAGCAACAAACCTTAATTTAATGAGGCCATCACCAATCAGCATATTCTCCAATTGTCTTCATACTCGTAATCTGAAACGTTGATCAACTCGATCGATTCAGAAGTGTTTCGAAGCATAACTATCTAGTTGACCAAAAGAAAACAATGACAGAAATCATATATATATAGACCTCCGAGTCTTCAAAGAACTCGATATTAATAACTCGATCAAGCCTAATCCACGCTCTTCAACTCGTGAGCAATTCGATCACAATAAAAAGGGATTTGAGCAGCAGGAACCTGAAAATTGACAGAAGATACTGTAAGATGGAGTAATCAACGTACATATTGACATAAATATGGCGGATTACACACACACAAAAAAAAAAAAGCGTGCCCCCATTTGAGTATCTACAGACTAGGACATCTTGGCCGCTTCTATTTGTTTCAAGATCCAAGTTTCTGCTGATTCAAGTCTACCCAACAATCCCAATTTCGTACTTGTATCATATGCTCAATCTCCTTAAACCCTAGCAAATTCAGCTACCCAGATTTCACTGTACCATAGTTTTTGGATTAGTTTCTGATGAATAGAGCAATGGGTAAGTAATCTTGTACTGTATTCAATTATGAAACTGAGAGCAGGAAGCAGAAATGGAGGAAACCAAGGTAGAAGAAGTGATGAATAATATTAATGGCGGGTTGTGAATTTGGAATCAAAGTCCAACTTTTCATTGGCGCCTTCCTTTTAATCTAAGTTTATGGGCTTAATCTAGACTCATTCGTAGAATTATTGATTTGGGCTTCAAGTGTAGACAGGGCAACTCAATCTTCAACCAATCCAATCCAAATTCTTGGGAGTTGGGAGTATATCCCAAGTAGAGGAGCAAGCTAAGGACGTGTGGGTCTCTGTCTAGAGGATACGTGTGTAGCTAAAAACAAAGACACCACAACGCATAGGTGGCACCCCATCACGCCATTCTACTACCAGTACGTACTTACTTACACTTGAAAAAATTGGAACTGCCTTAATAGTTTTGGTAACAAATCAAGACTTAACATAGATCATAACAATAAGATGAATACTCAAATGGAACGTCCTACGCTTCACGGCGACCACCCTCACCCTGTCCCTGTCCCTGTCCCTCATCCCGGAGTCAGAGTACAACACTCTGGTACGTACGTATGAATTATGAGTTATGAGTTATGACTACTTCACATCCTTCTTCTCTATTCTCGTCTTTTCGTCTTAGGCATCCCCTCTCCACTAATCAAATAACAATCCTTTAATTTTTTCCGCCTACTAACTAATGGGTCTACTATATGGACCCATGGTTGGATTATTTAATATATATGGTTGGTAAGTATGTTAACTCATAGTATCCACTCATGCATGTTAATCCAAAATAGTATAATTACTGTATTAGATGCTACCATTTTATATGTAGTATATTATTATTATTATATTATACTCCGTATATATAATCATATATATATATATATATTATACGTAATCATTTTACAATCTAATTATATATACATATAAGTATATAACTGTATACGTAAGCGTAAATATATGCTAAATATATCATATCGTGATATCATATACCGTGCATTATTAAAAATGTATAATAATCAATTCGATAAGAATACCGTGTATATAATATAATTATTATGCCTTAAATATAATGCCTTAAATTTCATATAGAATGCATACATTTCTTGTAATATTCATCTATATTTTGAAATAATAATATACGGTATATACTAAAAATGAAATTTTGGTTAATTGAGTCTATATTAGAAGATATTATTATAATTAATTCTACACGATATAATTGTATATCTTTTTTGATTTAAAATCAAACTTTTAATTGTAGAAGACGATCAATCTTTTGATTTTGTATATAACACACAGAATTTGTGTGAGCTACGTGCAAATCGAACCCTTAACCTCCTTAACCTCATGTATGTCAACCCTTCTCCTCTCCAACTACACTCTAACATCTTATCGATTAAAACATAACATCACACATAAAGCTATACACCACAGAAAGTATGTAATTAAGGAAATTTGATTGATTACATGGTTACGAAAATCACATCTTTTACGTAGAAGATATCACTTACAATATTTAATATGAAATGTATGATCAATTTTTTTTAAAAATGTATAAACATATTGTATTCCGTTTTAACCAAATAGTTGCATTATTTTTGTTAATAGGAAATTGCACTATCTCGTACAATATTTTACCTAGAATATAAAATAGTTTGATTATTATTGTATCTGATCATATTCGAAATTTATATTCTTAACCTCGTTATAAAATTTAGTATGTAACTATATAAAAATGGAATATATATTCCGATTGCTCTTACAAAGTCTAATGCATAGTAAAATCTCACCGAAAATTCTCTATATACTGCTTTAAGACAATAACAGTAACATTTTTCTCAAAAATACACTTATTTAAATTGAGAAGTAAAAGAACATTTCACTAATAAATTCTCAAACTATTTATTTTCATTAATGTTAAAGAAATTGACAATTTTTTTTTAATGAAGATAATTAGATAAATTTTAAGATATGATCTCACTAACCTTGAGAAAAAAAATCAGTTATCTAAAAATTTTATTTTTTAAACGAGCTATTTAGTTTAACTTTTATAAAGATATACTCTCCCAGTCTCCCGTCCTAATAAATTCTTTGTCTAT
The DNA here is from genome assembly GCA_958450325.1 of Agrostemma githago. Lineage (NCBI taxonomy): Eukaryota > Viridiplantae > Streptophyta > Magnoliopsida > Caryophyllales > Caryophyllaceae > Agrostemma > Agrostemma githago. The sequence continues at coordinate 77,388,830 of OY288244.1, forward strand.
TCCATATTGGGACGTCTCAATGAATTCTTTGTCTTTCTATTTGACATCATCGTGAATTTGGCTTCACATGTCACTTCATCATTGGATGTATATACTCACTCGATACCACTAGCATCTTCTCATTTATTCAAATGTGAGGATTATATATAATTATCACATAGAAAAATTATTTTGGTACGGGAGAGTACAAAATACGGAATATACTATTAAAATTCATATAAAAAAAGTTTCACAAATTACGTAATATAAGTCTTACAGCACAGTCCAGTTTTTTAAACTTTTCTAATGAAAAACTGAATAAATTTTTTACACAAAGAGAACGTATCACGGCGTGCTAACCATAAAAAAAAGTTCATTATTATACAGTTTTTTATAAATATTTATGTATTTTACGGTAGGTTAAGAAGAGAAGTGGGTATCGAGAAATGTGAGATGACATAAACCGAGTATATAAAAAATATAAAAAATATTTTCATTAATTACACGTTATTTAATATTCCGTACATTTCAATCAAATATTTTGATTAGTTTTGCGATTTAAAAAATATTTTTATATTTTTAAAGTACACAGTCGATAAATAGTAAAAATAAAATAAATTTTTTATTTTAAATATTAAATGAAATACTCTATAAAATAAATATATTACAAATACCGTATATATTACTAGTTTATTTTAAGTGTTACCCTCTACGTTTAATTTTATCCCTCCGATCCCGTACGTATACATCTCTTAATGACACAGTACACACTTTGTGAATATTAGGCTTTCAGTAATTAAGGCCCTTTCTTTCCTTGACATCATTTAAATGAAAGGTTAGTTTAATCGGGCTGAATTAAAATACTTTAGTGGCTGTGGCCTGTTTGGGTTTGGAATTGAAAGCAGGTCCAAATACAAGCTAATCCAATTCAGTTAGAAAAAAGCCTCATTTAAAATCTCTAGCCCACCCCCGTCATTTTAATTCATCATCCCTGACCCTGACCCTGACCCTGACCCTGACCCTTCTCTTTCCTGAATCCTAAATATTTTTCGGGCTTCCCCTCGTCATTCTTCTTTTTCTCGCCTTGCCGCCATTTCTACTGTAATTTTTTCTTCTCTCTCCTTCTCACCTTGCTCCTCTCGCCATTTCTTCTTTTACACTGATTTTTCTTAATTGTTTGATTATGTTTTCCTAATTATTGCATTTTTGCGTTTGTTTCTTGCTGTCATTGTTTTTACTGTAATTGTTCTTATATGCTATACGAAAATTTATCATGTGAAATACCGTATTTTATAATATGATAATTATAAAACCGTTTCTCGTCAGAATTTGTGTTTAAGTGTTAATCATGACTGTTAGGCGTTGCCTTTATGATTATTATTCTGCTTAACTACTGATTGATTGTGCTGTTGTGAGCCTTTAATTATTTTGATTTTCTTCGAGTATAGCTCTTCAAAAATTAAGGTGCGAAATTGGGTGATGAATCATGAATGTGTGAATTGAATGATACTGTGATTTAGGGGCGAATTTGGGTGAGGGCATGGGTGGGCGACTGCCCTCACCCAAATCCCAGAAATAATTAGATATGTTAACTATACTAATCACAATATTGATTGTAGCTCATTGGTTGTGATGCTTTCCATTCCTTTATGAGGTGACCCACATTTAGGGGTGTTCACCGGTTCAAACCCGGACCGGACCGGACCGGCTTGACCCGCGGACCGGAAACCCATAAAATCTAAACCCGCGGACCGGACCGGACTGGACCGGACCCTCTTAAGACCGGACCGGACCGGACCGACAAAATACACTAAATTTGATTAATTTTTTTATGTGTGGACCGGACCGGACCGGGGACCGGTATCCAAGTTTTTGGAGAACCGGGGACCGGACCGGTATGTAGTCGGTCCGGACCGGACCGGACCGTACGGTCCGGTTCGGTCGGGTTTGCCGGTCCGGGTCACTTTTTGAACACCCCTACCCACATTTATACTTTTATGAGTCCCTCTGTTTTTCAATCAAAATTATGTAAATAGGAGGACTCAAAAAAATTCAATTTGGGGTATCTTTATCTTGAAATATTATAATTAATACTAACAAAGTTGACTACAACACAATTGAACCAATGATCTACATAATTTTAATGTATCTTTATCTTGAAATATTATAATTAATAAGAGTATGCGTTTAAGTCGACTACTTCCACATAGCTTTAATTTAGATAATTGTGGGGATTATTTTTTAATCAAATACAAATAAATAAATGAGTTAGACGAAGAGAGTATACATTTTCTAGTCACTCCGCCTAATACATACGAAGTATTTTTTTTTTGTAAGTTTTCTTAAACGAAGCAAAAAAATTCAAAACCAACATCAATTTATAAAACAAAACTTGGTTTTCCACCTATTACTTTTACTTTGTAAATTCACTTATAAAAAAAATTCAAAATACAAACCGTAAAATTTCCAAATGCCCCCTATCGGGAAATCCTGGATTCTCCCCGGCTGTGATTCCTGCAATTTTGCAATTTTGTTATTTCTTGTAGCTGCTGATTTCTAGGTTTTTGACCAAGATAAGAAAATGGGTGATGAAATGAATGGTATTGAGTCGAAGAAGCCTCGTGCTAGGGAGGAGTATGATGATGAAGTCGAGTTATTTTCGATTATTTTTGGTTTTATAAATATGATACTATGTTCATGGCATCACATTCAATATCGTTCGTGCGAGCATGAACGTGTTCTAAAAAGAAAATATTGGATGGATACATTAATGAACATTATTATTGCTCCAATCACGAGCTGAAAATAAGCCGCATCCTTCTCTAGACTTTGTGGGATAAAAAACACAAAAACTTTAGAGAAGTTAGACATTAGGGACTAATGATCGACGAGTGGAATCGAAGTTAGTTCAAATGAATCAAATCCATTATATTTTGAGCTGAAAATATTGGATGGGGAATATTGGAGAGGTGAAATATTTATTTGGTGGTTCATCGACTTCATCCTCAATTCCTCACCTCTTCCCTTGAGTGATTTAATTACATTCATGGTTATTGATTCATTTGATGCATTGAAAAGGTGAAGAAACAGAACAGCATGGTGAAAAGAAATCAGTGTTGAAGAAAGTTAAGGCCAAGGCTAAGAAGATTAAGGATTCTATCAAATGCCACGTTGGCCATAGTCACGATGTGGAGAATGAAGACGAAATGGTTACTCATCGTGATGTCCATGGTGTTCCTGGTATGTAAAATCTTTGTTCTAATCCCTCCCTTCTGTCGTCCCACTTTTATTGTCCCTAGTTTGTACGTTATAATCCGACCTTGACCTTGACCATGACCCGTTTTGTCAAGTCTATGTAGTACGGAGTATTAAGCAACAGCCAACATAAGCGAGTCTAATAATCTTGCAGTTATACATGGAATTGGAAGTACTACAGGGAAGCACGGAAGTAACATTGTCGAAAAGACAACAGTCAGCGGTCAAGTACAAAACCCGGGTGTTAACCGGGCATTTAATACTGCTACTACTACTGCAGCACATTATGTCTCTGGACAGGAAGATGAAACGTTAGAGTCGGACCATGGGCCTACACATATAGATGTTATTGCCTCGGGTGGAGCTCATAGGCCCAAACTTGGGGGTATTATTCATGAAAATGAACCCCATGCACCGGAAAATGTGGTAGAAAGAGTGAATCCAGCTAGTCACCGGACCAATCTCGTTAATCCGACGACAATTGGAGGTAAGGTTGATCATATTCAACTAAAGTGCTCACTAAATAAACTAAAGTGGTGTATCTGATTTCGTAATTGACTTAGCTGCAATGTAATCTTGCAGCTACACACGGGACTACGGCGATTGCGATCCGAGAGGAGATGGCACAGCAGCAAGGAACTAGCATCTGTGAAAGAACAGTGATCGATAGTCACGTGCCAGTGAGCAGCAGCCAGGTCTTCGATACTAAAACCACACACTATGTACCCGGAGAAGAGAAGACCTTGAGTTGGTCAAGGACTGATAAACAAACGCCAACACCGTTAGGGTCTGACAATCAAGCGCAGGGGCTCAGACATAAACCGGTTCTTACCCCTCATTCAGGTGGAAATGAAAGGTGTGAAATTGGGGGAAATCATCATGCGCTGAAATCCGGTGAAAAAGCCGAAAGTCACTCACCCTTGAGCAACAAGGGTGCTCATCGGATCTTTGATACTTCAACTCCACATTATGTACCTGGGCCGGAGGAGAAGCTGGCATATGGGTTAGGTCATAAATCTGTTCTTGGAGCTCAGTCTTGCGCAACTGATCATCATGCACCCAAAACTCTTGGAGAAGATGTTTATCCTGTTATTCATTGGACCGATCACACATATCCAACAAGCGGATGTAAGATTATATATTTCACAATTTTTTTTTTTTTTTTTTTTTTGCAAAACATCACGGTTTTGGTTGAGATCATCAACCAAAAGTCACATGAATCATGGCAGCCTCCAAAAATCTGAAAACGGACGTTAAACTGTGTAATATCATTTATTGCAGCTGTTCAAGGCATATCTACTAACAAAGCGGACATAGAAAGGCCGCACCGAACCTACGTCGGTGAAAGAGCCTCAACAGGAGGTGATCACCAGGTCTTTGATACTACAACTACACATTCTGCTTCTCCTAAGCAGGAGCTAGAGCCCTTGAGTTGGTCTCGAATGGAGAAACAAACCCATTTAGGGTCCGACAATGAACCAGGTCATCATCATTCGGGTGGGAGTCATAGCACCGGAGATTTAGGAGTTGGTCATAAGCCTAAACTTGGAGGCTTTCTCGAGAGAGATCCTCACGCCTCAGAAGATGTGCCCGGAAACGTGCTTCCATCTAGCTATCCGGCTATGGCCGCTGTCACAGGTAATGTTTGGGCACCAGCCCAAGACGTTGGGCTTGGGCTAGGACAGGGAGGAAAGACCTCAAAGCCTCACGGGGGTTATCTCGAGGACAGGGCGATCACTGAGGAACGACCTTACCCACATTCAAACATGGCTTATCGGGTTATAGATAAAGGTCAAAATCGAGATTATGGGAATCTCGGGGAAGTGTTTGAGAGATCAACGGGATTGGAGAAAGACCCTCATGCTCCCAGAGACATAGGAGAAATCGGTCGTGCTGAATATCATCAGTCTAAGGTCATTGACCCGTCAGGCAGGGGTAGGTGATCATTTATCCTGAAATTCGACTTAGTGAGATAATTTAAGCACGCGACCTGCCACGCTGCTGATTTGAGGCCCAACTATTGTATTTACATACTATTAGTCGAGTTATTATTGAAATTCTTCATTGTGATCCCCTTTTTAATCAAATCTTCGCGTGTATCGTGGTTTGTCAGGTGGTGAAGAAGCAGGAGTTACCCCGATCCTACACCAATTCGGAAAGATGGATATCCATGATGAAAAGCTCCAAATACTGCAGGAGTCGAATAATCCGACCATGTACACTGGAAGCCACGATCAATTCAGTCCGGAGCCTACCTCTCTTGAGTCACACATTCCCGACTCCAATACGAAGATGGGGAATCCGATCATGTACACTGGAAGCCACGATCAATTCACTGCAGAGCCAGTCACTTCCGATACAATTACCTTCCTTCAGCAACAAGCTGAAGATTACTCGGGATTCTACAACGAGACAAATCGGGAACAGGATCAAGAACACGACAGCAACTACACAAACGTGATGTCGTCTACTGCCTCGGAGCTTGCCCACAAAGCAAAGCTGGTCGCTAGTTCCGTCACATCGAAGTTAGGATTCAACAGAAACACTGAAACCGAAACTGAAATCCCTACTGACACCTTGAGTGTTCCTTCGGAACAACAATCACTTCATGAGCCACTTGACGACCAACCGGTCCCTGGTGGATATGGAGAGAGTCTACCAACCATCTCAACTGCTGTCGCTGACACCGTTACAAAGGCCAAGGACGCTTTAGCTTCAAAATTGGGCTATGGTAGCGAGAGTGGGACCGGTGATGCTAATGAAGTCCGACCAAGGGAATCAAATGCCTGGTCTTTCGGAGATTATGAAGAAGGTGAAGAGGTTGAAGAAGCCCGGCTTGGGCAATCGAATATTGGGACTATAGGAGATTATGGAAAGAAAGTTGCCTCTACCGTTCAAGATAGAGTCGCTGGGTTAGGAACGACTGTTGCATCAAAGCTGCGTGGTTCGGGCACCGAGGGGGGGGATGAGATGGGGTCCACCCTAGAATCGGACAAGGGTGTTTCGGTGAAGGAGTATTTGGTGGAGAAACTGAAGCCCGGAGAGGAAGATCAAGCCTTGTCTAAAGTCATTACGGAAGCCTTACCTCTTCATAAGCATGAAGACGAGGCCGAAATCAGCCTCGGAGTAGGAGACGAAATGATGGACGAAACCGGCCTCAGACATGTAGTGGATGAAGCGATGGATGTGGATGAGATTGGGGACAAAGGAATTAAGGTCGAGATAGAAGGGCAGAAGATAGAGACGGGTCTAGACACGAAGACAGAGGTGGTGATAAAAGAGCAAGTGTTGGAGCCAGAAGAAGTGGTGGCCCACCGCCTTGTCGGAGCTGAGGATATTATCTATGATGATGATAGTCCTAGTCCGGCACAAGCTAACCCAGCTGGTAAAAGTGTGATGGATCTTATCAAAGACGCTGCGGGGTCTTTGTTTAGCACGAGTGGCGCACCAGGTGACTGGACCGTTGAAGGTATGTAATACGGAGTATATCTTTTTGTGGTCGGTCTTTATACACATTGAACGACATTGCCATATGTACTCATCGACTTCTTAATCGGTGATCTATAGCTAGACTATGTTGGTTTTGCTTACATATTTTGCTTTGTAGCAGCGGGGAATGAATGGCCGGAGAGGAACACGCGGACTGAATTCCGACAGGAGCATAATTGAAATGCGAGGGAGGATTAACGAGTGTGGATCGAGCACGAGCACAACACAAGACCTTCAGATCTTTGGTTTAAATTGTCTCTCTGTATTTGTTCAACTTGTAACTGATGCAGTAAGTGAGGAGCATCATCCTGTAATTTAAGACTGCAAACTCAATGCAAGTTCTCTGTTTGTGTGTAGTATTTACAGGTTTTATGGAATGAGCATTAATCGCGTTAATGGCGTAATTTGCTCGCGTTATTCGTTTGCAAAACGGCTTGGCCATTCGTTTACAGAACCGAACAAAGTTAAATTGAACCGAATAGTGTCGAATTGAACTTTATTAATGAGGCATGAATTGGCTAAGATGAGATGAATTGAATTTATATGGTTGCACTAAACCAATCCGACCTGAACTGAACCTAATAGAGTGTACTTTCTATTTCGAATAGAGTTTGTTTGAACCGAATCGAACCTAATAGAGTTTGATTGGACCAAGATGTAGTAAGCCAAAAATAAACCGAAAACTATCAGACTAAACCCACGAAGGAGGAAAGAAAAAAAAAAAATCGAGCAGTGCCCCCATTTGAGTATCTACAGACTCAATCTTCGCCGCTTCAATTACACACCCATTGGCTTCAAAATCTTCATTCATCCAAGTTCCTGCAAATTCAAATTTATCCAACAATCAAGTTACACCCAATTTCGTAAGTCTATCACGCTCAATCTATTTCTTTCACTAAACCCTTAAACCCTAGCAAATTCACCTCTGTACTTTTTATCAGCTACTCAGATTTTTCTGTACCATAGTTTTCCGATTAGTTTCCTATGAATGGAGCAATTTTATGAGTTGGGTAAGTAATTTTGTATTCAATTAATCGGAAATATTGAATCTATTTCTGGGTTTATCATATTTTTTCGATTAGTTTCTGATGAATGGAGCAATTTTATGAGTTGGGTAATAATTTTGTGTTCAATTAATTGGAAAATTTGTATCTATTTCTGGGTTTATCATAATTTTTCGATTAGTTTCTGATGAAACCAATTTTATGAGTTGGGTAATTATTTTGTGTTCAATTTATTGGATTTGTTCGATTAGTAATCAATGAAGGGTCCGATATACGAAGTGGGTAGCTCTTAATTTTGATGGGATCAAGTCATTTTGTATTCAACTTATTGGGTTTATTAGATTCATTGTTAGCTTTGAAGTTATTGAGATAATGGGATTTGCTGGATTATTGCGTTTTCTTGAGTATGAACTTTGTAGCTGGTCAGTTTGGTCGAAGGCTTATCATGAGGCTGCCCCTGTGTTGTTTCCGACTCGGTTTCTTGGGACGAGCATTTTGCAATTATAGCTCTCGTAGTGATAGTGATGATAGTAGTAGTTGTAGTAATGGGTTTGATCATTTTGAGAAATTGATTAGGGAAAATTGGAAGTTTTCGGAATTTGATAGAACTATGGAGATTGGTATTGACGATGATGATGATGATGAAAAGGAGGATCGGAATCAGGGTGATTTTTCGATGAGTGAGTTTTACAAGAATACTAGGAGCGATGTGGATAGGTTGTTTGATATATTGAGGCAAGATGGTCTAGGGTTTGATGTGAGATCGGGTTTGGACGAATTGAATGTGAGGATTTCAGGGTTTATAGTAAGGCAAGTCCTTTTGAAGATTTTGAAAATCGTCGACTCTGAAAATAGGATGGTGTGCTCGAAATGGGCTTACAAGTTTTTTATATGGTGTAGTGATCAGGAATACTATACGCATACCGTCAATGCGTACCATTTACTGATGCAAATCTTTGCTGCCACGGAGGAATTTAAGGCAATGTGGCGGTTAGTTGATGAGATGACAGAAAAAGGGTACCCTATTACTGCTAGGACTTTCAACATTTTGATATGTTGTTGTCGTGAGGTAGGATTGCAAAGGACGGTTGTCGAGAAATTTGTTAGTTCAAAAACATTCAATTATCGTCCCTTTAAGCATTCCTACAACGCTATCTTGCTTTGCCTTCTCAATGTAAAGCAACATAAGTTAGTCGAGTGGGTATATCAACGAATGTTGTCGGATGGGTATTCGCCCGACACTCTAAGCTATAATATTCTCATACGTGCGCACTATAGGTTGGGACAGTTGAACCACGTCCACCGTTTACTTGATGAAATGGGTAAGGCGGGGTTTTCTCCGGATTCTCATACTTATAATATCCTTCTTCATATTCTCGGGAATGGGCACCGGCCTCTTGCTGCAGTCCATCTATTGAACCACATGAAGGAAGTTGGAGTTCATCCAAGCTCTCTTCACTTCACAACCTTAATTGATGGTTTGAGCCGGTCCGGGGATATGGATGCGTGTAAGTATTTCTTTGATGAGATGGTTAAGAACGAGATAAAGCCGGATGTCGTTTGCTACACGATTTTAATCAACGGATATGTAGCGTCCGGGAAGTTTGACATGGCACAAGAGCTTTTCGATGATATGATTGTAGAAGGACAACTGCCGAACGCTTTTACATACAACTCTATGATTCGGGGACTTTGTATGGCCGAGAAATTTAAGGAGGCGTGCTCTTTGTTGAAGAAAATGGAGAAGAAAGGTTGTACTCCAAACTTTCTTGTGTACAGTTCCTTGATTAGTTATCTACGGAGCGCTGGCAGAGTTTCCGAAGCACGCGGAATTATGAAACATATGATTGAGAAAGGACAATATGTTCATCGCGTCTCAAGTTTTCGTGGATACAGGAAATCATAGTCATAGGAATAAGATGTTTTACTCGAGATTACGTCACACGCATGTCTGAATCATGAGTGTCCGACACGGGTTTCCATATCTTTACAGTGTATGAGAACAAGGGTTAGTTTAAATGGTACGTGATCCCTTACTCCGACTCCGATTCGATTCTCATGTGTAACTTATTGTGCGCTTCTTCAAACAACGAAACGTTTTTACAGTGCATCACTCGGTCTCCTGCTACTTGTGTCAGAAGTCGCCTGAATTCTTATGGTATGAAACACTTGCCATTTTATCAATTCTTTTTTAGTCCAAATTTAATGCGCGATGCTTCCATTCGGAAAAGTTTCATTTTGATGATTGTTATCCTCTTACATTTGATAATTGATTGTGTTTGTTCATCAAATTTAAAAGTCTGTCATTTTTTATGATTGTTAACCTCATACATAGGAATACGAGATTATTGAGGAAGTTGTCATTTTTTATGATTGTCAAGCTCCTGCATAGGAATAAGTTTGGGAAATTTGTCATTTTTTATGATTGTCGAGCCGTTTAGAATCGAGCTTGATAATAATTGCTGTGTAGTGTAGAATCTATTGTTTGTCTTTCCTGGATCTTCATTGGGTCCCTCTCGGTTGATGATCATCCAGTTTTTTAAGCTATAACATGGTATTAGTCGATATGGAGTAGTACAATCTATTGAGTACATGGAAGCGTTTTCTGAAGCAACTCCAAATCTTTTGCTGTTTCCGTACTTCCGCAAGTTGGCGACATTGAGAAAGAACTCGCAGATGTGCGGTACGCTCCCTTTCTCGACTCTCTATATCTGACAATGCTTAAAGATTGGCATTAATATCACGATGTAACGGTTTAGCTATTCATTTTGTGCCTGATGCTTGTTTGAGTTAGCAGAGATGGATCATGGATGTGGACACCCATGTTGGTACACGGCTTACAACCCAAGAAGGCACGAGCACAGGTAATTAGCCTTATAGTTTACATACAATAGTACGCGTTTGATGAATCATAATTCATAGCACATAACGCATATCCTGGATTCTTCATCGCTTTCTGAACGTTGATGGAATATGAGGAATCCCATTGTTTCAATGCTACTAGTGTTTAGCTTGTTTGGTTTGGCCTTTTAGCCTTTAGGTATATACTCCGTATTCCACTTTAGTTTATCACTGAAGATCATTGTTCTTTTTTCGTGTCACGAGACTTTTTTTCTTGGTAGTTACATGTGTTAAGAAAAAAAAGAGGATCGTAGAATGACAAATTGATGGGACACCAAACGAAACAGTCGCCACTCTGTAGTGTCCACGCGAGATCTCTCACATGACGATGATAATATGATATTTATCAATTTAGTTTTCTTTTTCTTTTTCTTTGCTTCTCATTAATTTAGTACTCCGTAGTGTAGTTGGACCATTTATTTTTTTAAATTCTTTTCCACTCGCTCATTTCAGTTTAGTTTGTTGCACTCATTTTGGTTGAGTTCAATCCGATGACGTTTATTTTGTCTTAACAACTTCAGGTCACTCAACCTATGCCAGCCCAAAAGAACATGATCTGAGTGTCATGTCTCACGCTCAGTGTGAAACGATCTTATAGCAGGTTGTTTGTGTGAAAAAGGTTTTAACAAATGAGTTGGGAAAACAAAGAAGATGTGGTATTGCGCACTGTGTGTGGTGTTAAATCTCTCACTCACATTCAATGAAAAGTACTTATCGTTAAAGGCCACTAATTGGTGATGCATACTCAAAACCATCGTTTCAAAGTGAGATGAATTGAACTGAACCGAGTTTGACATTTAGGTCTCCTAAAAATAGTCTCCTAAGTACTGTATATTTGATTTGATTAGCGTGAGTTTGAAGACCTCTAACCACTTACTCCGTATTAATCTAGAGGGGAAACACTACTTTTCGTTGCTAAACCTGTGTTCATACGAGGCACACTCAATATTCACGTAATTCAACAACTCTGAGTCACGGAATCAACCCGTTATGTTATGTAGCTGCCTTCTTTTTCTGGAAGGAAAAGAAAAAACAAAATGTCTCCATACATGTACAAATCTTTTGACAAGAAAATAATTATCGATCAATATCATTGTCATAATCGTATCAATAATTCTAGTAACGAAGTTCAATTTTCTTAAGAATGGCCCCTCGACAATTTTTTTTGTTTTCTGGTTCCAGGTGAACATCATGGATTAACGGGTAAGAATCGAGCCTCCAATAATATGATTGGAGTTGGGTGGACTGGGCTCTTACTCACTTAAGTTAGTTCTTGTTTGTTTTCGATAAACCTCGCTATTACATACGAATTGAAGCTCAAGTGACAAAATTTCACGATAAATCCGTCACAAATTTAAAACAAATCACATCTTAATAGTGAGTAACAAGTCTAATAACAATAATTACCAAATATATCCAATGTCTTTTTCTTGTGACTAATTTCGAGAGAAGTTTCAGTTGTAAGAATAATATTATGCCAAATTCTCATGTGTGATTGTAAAGCCGTCACATGTGGTTTAAGTTTAATCCTACCAAGCCAGACTTGCTGGTTATAAGAATTACGATTACGATTTCACTTCGTCTTTCTTCTCTTCTTTTTTCTCTTCCTTCTTCTCTTCCTTTTTCTCTTCTTTCTTTTCTTCCTTCTTCTCTTCTTTTGCTGGACCAACTGATATTATATCAACCTTACCAACTTTCTTCAGTTTCTTGACAACTGCAACTGTATCCATCTGCCCTATTACCGTCAATTTCTGCTCTTTTAGATCTGCTGCTATTGAATCCACCCCTGCTCAATTCACACTCCACCCGTTTAAATATCGTATTTTTAATAATATCATATTCTCGGAATAAGAACCAGGGTTAGCTCAAGTCGTAATATTCTCATATGCGAGCTAAGAACGCAGAACAAAAAAAAAAACTCATATTCTGAATATACTAGTCGATAATACATTAATGTACACCGTCTCATTTGAGAATTGATATCGATAATCTGATAATGATACTTATTCAAGACCAATCCATGAATAAAAATGAGTACGGCAATAATGGCATACAGTATAACACAAACTTTGGTAATAAGAATTCTAAATTCTAGCTCTGCCCGTTATATTATATTAAAATCTCATTTATTTATTTACTTTTTATATTTTTTTTATGATGGTTATATAATTAATTATAAATAAATAATCGACAGAGACAAAATGGTGTACCAAAAATATCAGCAGCAGCTTCAATTGCCTTCTGCTTTGTTTTTTCATCAGTCATGGTGAGGACCTTAAGCACCACTTTCTGCTAAAAGTGAAAACAAATTTTTTTTAAAAAAAAAATTAATAAGATGACCAAATTCATAAGAAATTAGAGAAATATAGGATAAATGTAATATTTTCCTTAAGAAAATTTTCTGAGCCCATCACTTAACTAACTCACAACAAATTAGAATTGGGAATTCAGCATGAATATGTAATGTTTCCATCACGACCTATGAAAGACAATTTTCTGGACCCTTATTGAATAAATTCATAACAAATTAGAATTGGGAATTTAGGATGAAGGTAAAGAAAAATACCTGAGCCATATATGTCTATGTTGTTGGTTGATGTTTGAACAAGTTGTTAAAGTGAAAATACTCAACACTAAATAGTGTGAGTGTGTGACATGAATGAATGGAAAAAAGGAGAAGAATTGAGTGGGTTTGAGTTGAATTTAAAGAAGAATCCGAGGCCGGATTCTCCTGTAAATTTGTAGGCTGTCTTACAATTTAAGATATGGATCAATTAAGATGATTTTTCAACTAAAAGTCGGACCAATTGGGTTTTTATGTAGTGGGCTGGTTTTATAATATAAGATCGTCTTCTTTAACAATTCGTTGAGTCAAATTGTCCAAATGTGAGGTTGGTGATTCATTTACCCATCTCCTATATAACTATAAGACCATCTTATAGTATAGGACAACGAATTTAATGTGGACTAAACTATATTAAAAGTGGAGATTATCGTTAAAAACGAGAAGTTTTTAACGTAATTGGTTTGATTTTAGACTTTTAGGTAATGGTTTGATTTTAATAATCCATATAAATATAACGAGTAATTTGTGAATCGGGTTGTACAAATGTGAGGTTGGTGATTCATTGACATGGATGTGGGTCCAGTTTAGTGGTATTTTTGCAGCCTAATTCACAAAAGTCGGCCAAAATAATGCTTACTTTTTGTGCCAACTGCCAAAGCCCATTCTGTAGTTATGGTACATTTGTATTACGTGATCCATGATAAAAAGAAAAATAAAATAACGAAATTATTTTTTCCTAACGCAACTTTACTCAATTCTAACGTATTTTTCTTAATATTTTCAAATTTATCCCTTCTCATAATTCACAGTTCTCCTAAGCAAGAACAACTTCTCTCGTAATCACCGTTTTTCCTAAATTACTTGTTTGATTACGGTAATTACTTTTTCTAACTAATCTTTAATTGAAATTGAAGAATTTGTTATTTTTTTCTTCATCATTTTATTGAAATTGGTGGAGTAATTAGGGGATCGATCATTAGCCATAATTCAATTAATGATAAACTAATTGTCGTTTCCCCTAAATCAAGTGTATGGTTACATTAATTATTTTGTCTAATCAAAATTTAATTGAAATTGAAGATTAAATTAGGGTTTAGTTACATTTATTTATTTTAATTATTGTTTAATTGTAATTGGTGAAGTAAATTAGGGTTTAGGGAACGAATTAGAGGGTGGTGGTGATGGCCGGCGGGTTGGGTGGTCAAATTCGATTAGGGCAAATTTGAGATTTTTTGGAGCAAATAGGTAAAATGTCGTTAGGATTGAGTAAACGTTCGGTAGGAAAAAGTTAGCACGAGTTGGTGGTATAGTTTTTTACTGTCTATGGAAGGTGTTGCGTACAAGTAAGACGGTTTTATACGTGAGATAATTCATATTTAATATTTATTTATTGTAAATTAATGATTATTTTTATATTAGGGATCATCTTATGAGATTTTTTCACCCAAAAAATACATTACAAAATTAAAATAAAGGGGCGAAGCTCAGAATTATTACTCATAATCAGTTGTATCTTAATCATTAGGTTAAGAAGTTAAGTATTGTCGCTTTATGTAATTATGTAGTCAACATGACGTTGCTATTAAAATCAAGCTGTTAGTACGATTTCAAAGTTATCTAGTCATTGCTTATTCCAGATTGGTTTTCCTCCTTGGACAACCAATGATTCTAGAAACAGAATTCAATGAATTTAGTTGGGAGATGTTGCTTTTTTTTTTGATGAGTATATCTGTCATAAATTTGTAGATGATATAATCACGCAATTCAACACTTCTACTTCCTAATTTATTGACAACAATTTGACAGTTTGTATGATTGTATTATTGAAAATAATTTGACGGTTCCAGACAACAATGTAAAGCATGGAGTATATTTTTTTTGGTTCATCGAAGAGCGCACTTAGTCGCATTACAATATAGGGAAGGGAGATTCGAACCTGGAACCTACTGTCCCAGAGCCATCTTCGATTAAAGCATGGAGTATTTGAGGAGCAGCAGACAAAGGTTGGGATAAAGTTCCGCAACTTTTGGTCGCAAGACGCGTGACCAAACAAGTAAAAGCTACCTTCTTTATCAAAAGATTCTCAGTCCAATGCCCAACACTTATCAGCCCAATCAAACTTAATCAAATCAGCCCATATATCGAAATGGAGTAATACCTGCACCAGTTAGCCCAATTGAATTCTAACTTAGACTCTTCTTTTCATCTCAATTCAATTCAATTACTTGTATGTTCACTTCAATTCAATTTAATTAGTTTAATTCTGTCACACAAGATTCATTTTGTTGTATCTACCCTAACTCAGCTCAATTTAATTCAATTCAGACTATTTTAGGTCAAAAGAAGTTAATCCAAATAAATTAGAGATGAAATCACACAAAGAAAGTACTCCGTAGGTAGTAACAAGTAAGGCCAACAAATTAAATTCGCCAATAATGTTACAAACTAAACACAACAAATTACATAATGGTACAAGCATGAGGGTTGTCATCACTGAAAATAGAAGCCACGGCCTCGTCGGACGCCACGGCCAAAGAGTAGACGGCCGGGGTGTGAAAAAAGGCATGGACATTTCTTGAAACGAGACTGTTAGACGTCGTGGTGTCGTAATAATGGTCAGTTATGTAGGCAGGATACTTGTAAAATGAGGTATAGTGAGAATGTGAAGGGAAAGGCCATGGTTCAGCTGCTTTTCCTGCCCTTTTAATTGCCTTTATTACCTTCCTTTCTTCTAACCTAAACCCTCTTACTGTCACCTTTTGGGTCTCCATCTCTACCTCTATCTCCTCCACACCTACATTTGTAATTAAGTAAATAATCATGTTAATTATCCATTTCCAAGTATTAGTATTAATCCAGGCAGTTGATCCCGTGAAATTTAGTTTGATTCGTTTTCAAAGTAAATTAAAAATACTCGTAAGAATTTTTTTATAATAATTTTATCAATATAAAATGAAAAATATTGATGGATAATGAAACACACATCTCCAAATATCATAATTTGAATTTGAATATACAGGGCAGTGCATACTCCATTATTATTGGACATACAATGTAGATAAGAATTATACTCGTAGTAATAATAACAGAAGTAATAATTAAGATTTCAAATTTAGAATAAACAAAGATTTAAAGATAAGACACAATGGAAAATAATTGGTGGTTTGACCCTATACATACCAACTGAGGTGGGTTTACTGTAGTCTGTAGGGTATAAAACTTTAGATACAATGTGACAATATAATGTTGAAATGAGAGGGCACCATCCACATTTGCCAGGCCATTACATAAATTATTAATGTAAGGAATAATATTTAATAAATCGTAAATCATTTAAGTATATATTTACTGGACACAAGTTAACATATTTTTTATTATTAAAAATAATGATGATACCAAGTAACATAAAAAGAAGTGAATTTGAGCTCAAACCTTTGAGTTTGAGAAGTGTCTTCTTTAATTTGGCAGCACATCCCTCACAATCTAGGTTTGGCACTAATACCTCCACCATCTGCATTCCATTTCAAACACATACAGATTTTTTATTTTTTTTAGTTAAATATAAAATGTGGAAAAATATACTCCATTATTGAAGATAAATTAGAGGGAAAAAAAGTTTGAAAATATTAAATTACAAGTAAAAAACTTTCAATGCAAGTATTCCGCCTAGTACGATTTTTAATTCAATATTTTGGTCATTCCACAAGTTTCAACTAGTTTATTCGACTAAAATTGTTTTCATCAATCTTATTAGATAGTTTTGTGGAATAGATCAAGTCTAGGATTAGTTGAGAATTTAAGGACATGACATACCTTAGAATCAGTACGGAGTAATATAATGCAGTGAAATTTACTCTAAAATTTTTACTTAATATAGTTAATACGGGTGTCGGGATTGGACGACACTACAGGTAACGCTAACTCATTTTCCTTACTTAATTAAATTCCATTATTTTCCACTTGCCTTCTAAATTCTGCTAAAAATGAGCAAACAAAGTACAGTACTATATAAAATAGGGCTTTTCTATGAGCTACATTCCTAATCTTTCGATTTCTAAACCCTATTTCTATATACTTCGTTTATGTATTTGCCTTCATTTTTCTCTCTAAACTTTAGTACTCCATAATTTGTTTTTAAAATATCCGAAGTTTCAAAATTTAAGCTTTTCAACCCATAATTTTTGTAAAGAAAATATGTTTGAGATAAAGAAAACATAACTTATGTCAATGTTTTTTTATAAATTATTACTAAAAATCGTCCCAAAGTTCATAATGTTATTCTTTCCGTCTGAGTCATTTGAATCATGGGTAAAACGAACAAAGCATTAATTTAGGTATGTACTACTGTATATAACTATATAAGTGCATATTTTGCTTATGAATGTCTTAAGTGCAAGTGTGTATTATATACTCGCTCTATTTTATCGGTTTGTGAAAGGAGAAGATTGGATCAAACCCGAAAGAGACTATATATCTACTTCAAGAGAGCAAGCAAGAAGTATAGAGATCGAAAGGAGCACTTACAGACATCGTTAACGAATAATTATACTGGCGTGAAAGCGGAATTTTTAACTTATATACAGAGTTTAAGCTTGCTTTGAAGATGAAGAAATGAGAAAGTTGGTAATGAAAAATTGAAAAGTATGAAGAGAAATTTAAGTTAGCAAAGAAACATGCATTTGCATGTATTTATGGAGAAAGAATGAATGTAGTTGAAGACCAAATCACAATTTATTGCATTTATTACGAGTTTGGAGGGAAAGATACACACAAACACATATCCTCGGGTTTTGAGCCTTGCAAAAAAAAAAGGCTTATCAATTGTCACGCGTGTTTCAAATTACGTGATGATGCCTACTAGGGCTAATACTATCATTGCCATGTTACATTACATAGTCACAAATCTTTGTAAAAAACACATATTTAAGTCACAAACTCACAAGTCATCACCACTGGACCGAGTGCTCGGTCGAGACTGGAGGCAACTTGACTTGGTCAAATTGGAACTAGGGTCAGTCTTAAGGATTTAGAGCTCTAAACGAGAAATTGTGATCATGTATGGCACTACATGGGTCGTGTCTAAGTGAGATTAGGCTGAAAAAACGGTCTATTTAAGCGGGACAGGTCATGTTGGCCTGCGTCATTGACTAGGTATAGTCACAATTCACAAATAAAAACTCTTATGTTATACGATTTTTATAAATCTATACTCATCATATTTGTCTATCCCAAATGAGTTAAGCTTATCATTTCCCTTAAACGATACTCTTTCCGTCTCAATCATTTATTTATTTATTTACCTTGTTCTTATAATATTTGCAAGAATTATTTTGAATCATCCCAATCTTATTATATTCGGAGCATGATAGCATTTCAAAAAAGAAATTCCATACGAAATGGTATGAAATTAAATTATCTCATGGGATGACCAAGTTCTTGGGGGGAAACCCTACATATGAGTATATGAAATGAAGAGGTCCCCAAAGGTGAGATCCTTTTATGAATGTGTTTGGTCTTTATTTTGTCCCAAAATCCCATTGTAAATGTTGGAATTGTGGTCGACAAATTGGAGTAAAAAACTGTCAAATTGCACCTCAATATCCCAAATCAATGCCTACAAATAATCATTTGCCTTCTCTTGTTTTTATATTTCAAATATCCACCTATATATCATCATACATGCATTCTTTATTGCTAAATTCCAATTTAGAATCGTTATATGTTCGATATGATCTCATCTGTCTTAATCTTACAATAGGTCAAATAATATAAATTAGTCAAAAGCAGATTGCATGCATTAACTATAAGATGGTCAAACATAAGAATATATATAAGAGTTTCTTATTATAAATTTATGAGGTCGTTTACTCGAGGTTGGTCATAATTCATAACATGAATAACAATTTAAATTTGATTTGATTTGGTCACGGACAAAAACAAAATGCATGGATTCGAACAAACATATTTTTTCATCTAATTACATTATTAATTACTTGTAGATATTTTTGTTTGATCTGTTATATTTCACAAATTTTTTTAATAAAACCATTTTGTACTGACCAAATCTATTGCATTACTCTATTATCTTCTAATTTAGGTTTGTCCTATAATAAAAGACGGTTCTTCAGAGGAAAAAAATTCATTCTAATCTTACGATGGATATATCCATATTAAAAGAGATGGAGTAGTTTTGCAAACGAATTAAAGTATTGTCTTTGTACGTTATGTAGTAATAGCACTCTTTCTCCTCCTGTGAGTCTTCTAATGAATAATGACATATCAGAGTTCGATTTGTACTTTGAAGCATGTTGCGTCATTTCGTTATTTACTCTACTTTTGATTACAGCGATGTCTATGTTAGCTCATTTCATCAAACCCAGGCCAACTCTGAAAACATTGATTCTTAGCTTGTTTGACTACACTATGTTTAGCTGTCACCTTGATTTGGTCAAACTCACATTGGATAAACAATAAAATTAAACAAACTCGACTTATCTGTCATAAATTTGTGATTGGTTGAATATCATTCACATGAATAAATAGCTGTAATATTTGTTCCTTAGCTCTCTAGTCAGCCTCTAGGCACCGTGATGTTTGTTTTATCTAACCACCCGAGTGCTATTTGACTAATTAATTGCTGTATAAGTTTGTGATAGATACACTTATCACAAGATAGACTTACTCATCCGATAATTTGGTGACTGATAATGTAGGAGTATTTGATTTGTTCAGATGAGTGCACTCGGTGTCAAATCCTCGCTGTCGAAATAGAAGAGTTTTTTTATCGCTTTAACTACCCGTTAGTAAAGATTAATTTTATATTGGATCAATTTGTTGTTTGTAGTATAACTGGGCCATCAAACTCTGCTTAACATTTATAGGCGGCCCATAATACCATTTGAACATATCCAATGAGGCTGACAGTTTGAGTCCAGAAGATACTTTAGAGCAACCCGTGGAACATAATTTTCCCCGTTCCTTTCCCTCTCTCATGATTTTCATTTTCATTGCTCTCCTCACAGTCTCCCTTAAATCCCGATTAATCCGCCATTAATTCAACTCCGGTCACACTTAATTCAACTCAACCACTCCTCCTTCAATTACCCAAAACGATGCCGTTTCATACTCGAATGGGCACTACGATCTTTAAGCTGAGCTGAAATAGTTAGCCCGTTTTACGTACTCTCACTTCAAATCGGTTTAAAGAAACGCGACGAGGAAGGGATTCGATCGAAGTAGTATACTATAATGAATGGCAATTGTGTAAATAAGTCGAGTCGAGCGGGGTATATTCGACAATCAGTGGACCGGCTATGGAGGCCATTGATCCATTCGCCAGCTCGATTACCGCTTGTTGTATTCTTCTTCCTCGCTCTCATTGTCGGCGTGTTTCTTTCCACGCGCTCCCTCAATTCTTATGTAAGTTCCTTCATACTTGGCTTATACCTCATCTTTCACGGTTTTACGATATGATTATTGTGATTTTTTAATAAATGTAGTTTTGGTGGTCTTAATTATCTAAAAAATTACTTCGTATTGTATTTGGGTTCGTTGGTGATTTAATCGTAATTATCACCATTTCCGCGTACTGGGTAAGGGTTTAGTTCACACTTCACAGTGGTAAATTGGGTACGGTTACCTAATTATTTGAGAATTTATGGTATAGTGTTCATACGGGAAACCCAACTACCCAAGAATGTGAGTCTACTCTCAGTGATTATGAGAGAGGTATTCCCCCTTTATTGTATTGCGGCTAACAATTGAACGAAGATGGGTTAGTCCGGTGGTTAAGAGTTAAAGACGGAATTAATTGGACTCGTTGGGTTTGATTTCCCTTGCCTTTATTGTAGTGCGACTCTTTCTTGGAGAAAAAACACTAAAAAAGAAATAAAAAACGAGCCGAAGAGGTCTCCCGTTGACATTATTAAGGTATTTGAGTGAATGATTATAGTAGAAGCATGATTTAGTTTGGGGTAAAGTGTAAAAGATGCTTTATATAGTACGGAGTATTTAACAATGTGGTTTAATTAGTGGAGGATTTTGTGCAAGTTTATAGGGTAAAATCGTTGGAAAAGGGTATCTAATTCAATTAAATGTCAATTGATTTTCTAGTTATAGCCAACAAAAAATGAAGTAGGATTTCTAGTTGGTAAAGTGATAGAAAAGCGGTACCATGACCTATTAAAATCTCGTGAGTATCATAATCCTGTTATGTTATACGGGTATCTTTTTTTGGTATATAGTGAGCCACAAGGGCACGACAACAATGCTGACGGGTTCAAACCTTAATTACGAGTATTACCTCTTATGACTTTAACAACTAGTTGGCATCGATGGTGAAGTATTACGTCTCCGTTTGGCCAAATTTTAGTTGGAAGGGGAAGTATACTTGAAGTAGGACGCGAACTTACAACCTGGGGCCGAGACTATTACCTAGAATTCTAGAAATGATTGAAATGGAGGGAATAGTAACGAAATTTGGATTATTAATGTACAAGATCTAACACCTTACCTAATTTTTATTCCCTAAATTTCTAAAATTAATGTTCTTGCTTTTCAATAAGTGCAAAATGTGTCATGGGATGTCGCTTTATGTCTTGGATTTTTCCATTGGAATGTCAATTAGTAGAAGTATAATTCTTGTATGAGTATTTAATATTTATAGATCTTGTCACAATATTTTTAACAACATTTTTTTTGAGGCAGCATGATACTAACACTAAGGTATAAAGTGAGATCTAGATGCCAACTCGCTTGGTTGATAAAGTCATGGATTCATGTTAATATTCATGCTCTGCGATTTGAATCTCGTTAGCATCAAAATTACCCATGTTGCTTTTGTGATCAAATGTGTAACTTATTATTAAAAAAAAAAACACTACGGATTACCTTTCAGTGAGAACTTTCGTCATAAAGTTATCGATATAATATTAGGATTATGATCATGTAATACCTTATTAAAGAAAGGCCTTATTAACTTCTGACACGGGTTTTTGCTTTCCGGCAACGGTCCATTGGGTTTCACCTGTCCTGACTACCCTCGTAATCACATGACGGGCGCTATCTAAAGTAGCTGTTTGGTCATTATATTAATTTGATTGTAGATCTTGAGTTCTTGATTTGCATTACTTACTGATTAAATTTATTGCTAGGCTTGTTGTTTAATGGCTTGAAAACACCAATGTATTGACATGGTCAATGAATTTTTATATGTACTTACATAGTATTCCTTCATACAAAAGAGTAATTGCTTATATTGTGTGTTTGGTCACAGATTGTCTTATATAAAATGTTTAATAATATTCTATGTAGATATAAAACAAAACGCAACAAAAATAAAAATAGGTTACGAATCTTGCGATATATCATCGTCAGATTCTTAAAGTGATGGTTGGAGACACAAGTGATGTTCCATGGGTTGCCATTGAGAATAGAATGCTCAATAAGGACTCATTCCATAGTACAGACGTACAGTACTAGACTATCGCAACTAGCCTAATTCTTTAATCGAGAAAAGATTTCTCGAATCGAGCTAAGATAAGACTTTCCCAACCAAAACATTAAGGTGATAGGTTGAATGCCCAACAATACTCTAACACTCCCCTCACACGCATGTCGTTTGAACTTGAAGTGTGAATGAAACGCATGCCTCCTGTGTTCATATTCCACTCAGGGGTGGTGAGAATCGAACACGCGAGGCTTGGTCAGAGCTATCATAAGACCATTAAAACCAGAATCTTAAAGTGATGGTTGGAGACTCAAGAACGATTAAAAATTCTAACACGAGTTGCAACTAGAAGTTCCTTTGTATTATTCCCAAAACTTTTGTATTGAATACACAGAGGACCTTACATGGTATTAACCATTATTGAGTTCTAGTACTACTTTGGCTCTGAAAGAGATACTTAGTTACTTGTTGCAAGAGCTATACAAATTACCACAGTACTTTATCAGCAGTTGTTTGAAGATAACTTTTATTTTATTGCTGTTATTTAGCTTGACCAGGTGTGGTTTGAACAATGTGAAATGATGTTAATATTTTCTCTCATTGTGCTTTCTTTGCAGCCTACTGCTACCAATTCCACGAAACAATCACTTTTAACTGGTGAAATAATCAGTAGCTTACCTGACTCGCACTGCCAACAACCTCATACACATCAAACGCCTCCAACAAAATTTGAAACCCCATTGAACAATACTGACTCTCATAGCAAAACAACCCGAACGCACAAAACTCCCCACACAAGGATAGAATTTCCATTAAAATGTTCTGATAATGGCATTCCACAAACTTGTCCAAGAGATTATCCAGAAAGCATCGAAGTCGACCCTGAAGCTCAACCTCCTTCCACATGTCCTGATTACTTCCGATGGATATATGAAGACTTGAAGCCTTGGAGAGAAACTGGGATCACGCGTCATGTGCTGGAGAGAGCTAAAAAAACTGCTAATTTCAGATTGGTGATACTGAATGGACAAGCTTATCTGGAGACATTCGAGAAGGGATATCAAACTAGGGACCTTTTCACACTCTGGGGGTTCTTACAGTTGTTGCGCAGGTACCCAGGTAGGTTGCGCCGGTTTTTATTTTATTTTTGGTGAAAAGTCGATTTTGATGCTGATGGGGTTCAAACCCCAGGTCATTAGTACTACCACTGATGCCTATACCAACTATGCTAATTGACATTTGCATGCAGGTCGGGTGCCTGATTTAGAGCTCATGTTTGATTGCGTTGATTGGCCAGTCTTACTGAAGAACAGCCCTATTACCAATACATCTGTTCCTCCACTGTTTCGTTATTGCGGGGATGATAAAACCTTGGATATTGTTTTCCCCGACTGGACCTTCTGGGGATGGTAAATTTTAAGATATTTTGAATTATCGTTCCTCATGGCACACTTTTTCTGGTCTTTATGTCTCGAACTCCCACTCAGCTTGTCTTTTTGACCCCAGTATAAGGATGTTAAGGATGCATTATGCCACAGTTACACCTTTAGATGCTTGCAAAACATTCCCTTTTAAGACTTGCGCTCAATTGTTATTGCAACAATTTTAGAATTAGGGGTCTATGTGTTGGTTGCATATGTTAGGTATTCCGTATTTACTTGAGGATATTATCTATGCAGGGCTGAGGTTAATATCAAAGCATGGGATCTAATTTCTAATGATATAAAAGAAGGGAATAAGATTGTGAAATTTATGGATAGAGCCCCTTACGCTTACTGGAAAGGAAATCCCTTTGTTGCACAAACCCGATTGGATCTTTTGAAATGTAATGTCTCAGAGAAGCAGGACTGGGGTGCTCGCATCTTTATACAGGTAACACACTCAACTCTCGTACTGTAGAAGTTTAGAGCTAAGAGCATTAGGAGACCGGTTCCAGAATGTAATTCTAGTTCAAACCAATTAGAATCTGAATATTAACGTACTTACCGTGTCCTCTCTTCCCTAATAACAAATGCAGGACTGGCATAAAGAGTTACAGGAAGGATTCAAGCAGTCAAACTTGGCTCACCAGTGTAAAGACAAGTACGTGCTTTTTCACGAGGAATCGTCTGGTTTGTACGAGTAGAAATTTGAATTTGCCATACGATATAAGGTAAAATGTTGATTTTTTATTTCCTGTATGTCAAGGTATAAAATCTACATTGAAGGGTCGGCGTGGTCTGTCAGTGAGAAGTATATCCTCGCTTGTGATTCTGTTACCTTGATAGTGAAGCCAAAATATTATGATTTCTTCTCTAGAGGCCTGATGCCCACGCAACACTACTGGCCTATCAAGGAAAGCGACAAATGCAGGTCTATCAAGTTTGCTGTTGATTGGGGTAACAGTCACAAACAAAAGGTAAATTTCTTTGCCATATTCTGTTTGATTGTCTCAGTTTGTAAGGGATTGCTTATGTTATGCACGCGTGTTACCTCGTATTGGGCCTTTGTTGCTTTGTTGTCCACGGTCCACAATAGTACGGTATTGTCACACTTTTGGCAAGCTCTCACGGATTTACTCTTGAGCTCCTTCCAAAAAGGCCTCGTACTATTATAGTTAGTGGGTCATAAAAATGTTCTTCCATCCTTGCACTACCGTGAGACTAAAATCTCTCTCGAGCTTAAGAGAACCACGTCTTACAGTGTAAGTCACCCTCAAGCCTTCGGCCTGAAGCTCCTTGTGCCTCAGCGGCGAGGTTGCTCTTCTCTTGGACAACCCTATCTCATCGCCGTGAGACGAACAACTCTCTCTCTCCAGCTTAGGATTGATAGGGCTATCGGTCTCGTCTTAGCTCTCTATCCATCAGTGTCCTCACTAACCCACTACATTCTCATATGGGCCATTTTATGCTAATAATAATACGTAGTACATAATATATGAGAATTGATGGATCTTCTAGTTAATATTTTTGCCCATATGAATAATAATAGGCCATAGCAATGGGAAAGGCTGCTAGCGAATTCATACTGGAAGATGTAAAGATGGATTACGTGTATGATTACATGTTACATTTGCTCACTGAATACGCAAAGTTACTCAAATTCAAGCCCAAAATACCCAAGAATGCCGTAGAGCTATGCTCAGAAACCTTGGTGTGCAATGCAGAAGATTACCAGAAGAAGATTCTGTTGGGTTCTCTGGTTACAAGTCCTTCGGATAAGAATACCTGCATTATGCCACCGCCTTATGATCGGGTTAGTTTACTAAGCCAGGTGAGGAGGAAAGACAATGCAGAGAAACAAGTTGAGAAATGGGAGAAGAGTTATTGGGACAATCTCATTAAACAGCATTAGAATTAGAGATACAGATTATTAGGCATGAGTTTTATATAGAGAAGATGCCAGGCTGGCTTTTCTTGGTTGACCAATTGCATGCTTTGGGGTTGTATGGTTATTTGGTTCTAGTGAGATATAGAATTAGTGATCATTTCATATACGAGTACTATGTAGACATTTTGCTGGTCATATTTGCTAGCAGTGAGAAATCCCCTTTTGTCACAATTGGAAGTGATCTTTTGGTCGCCACCTCAAAAACATACTCGTAGAGTCGTAGGGAATTCAAGAAAAGGTGGCCTGGGTTGTTTAGTTGCCAGATTTTTTGCAAACTTGAGGAATTACAACTTTCCGGGATAGTCAATGCCTATGATAATATGATGGAGGAAGACGGTGCTTAGTATGGATTATTCTTGTTAAATAATAATAATAATAATTATTATTATTGTGCAACTTCTCTTGGGCCTCATGTTTGAAGATCGAGCTTGGTTTTTACATACGTGCTCACTGCATGCATGTGATCAAATTAATTAATGTGGCCCGGCATGCATGCCTATTTTAGGCTGAATATTACGGAGTAGTTTTAAAAGTCATGAAGGGATTGGTTTCAGCTTTAAAGAAACTTGTTCGTGCATGTGATGTGATCATAAACTAACGCCTTTATGGTTTTCATGAAACAAAGCATTGAAACATGTTTCTAAACAATGACTTGCAGTAATATATTTTCAGAGAGTGTTTGTCTTACTGAAAGATACATTCTCCTCATTCACTAATCTCGACCAAAAAAAACTGTCCTCATTCACTAAACCAGATCCAAACTAGTCCTATCGTGGAAATTATGTTGAATTGCTCAAATAATACAGTACCAAACTAGAATAGATCCCGTGCAATATTGCACAATACTTAGAATTTTTAGATCTTCAATGGATGATACATCCATTTTTTTAAATTTCTTTTTATAGGGTTGAGTCAAGAAATGAACTAATCAAAAGATTCACTAATTAATGGATGATATTCTTACCGCAGTCACGCCAGTAAAATAATGAGTAATTACCATTTACCAATACCTAAAGCAATAGCAATGAAAGGGATTGTGTGTAGCAGTGTAGATGAGAGTGAGTGTTTCCACATTTGGGTGGGACTGGACTCACTCTCACTCATCATAAATGTGGTTACATGGAGTGGTAGTGGTAGTGGTAGTAATTATTCAAAGGCCTGTCAACAAAAACAGGTGAGACAATTAAATACTCCCAAGACAAAGAGACAGCTTCTAGTTGTATACTGCATATGCTTGTAGTACGGAGTTATTCTACTCTGCTCTGTTTTGAAGGAATGTAGATGATCAGACTGACTACAAACCCCCAACCCAACCCAACCCAACCCAATCAATGTCCGTGTCTGTGTCTGTGTCTATCTATCTCAGATCAGTTCACATTTCAGAAGGAGTAGACTGTGTGCACTGAAGACCAAAGAAATGTAATCTCTCAACAATGCAGCTTCTGTGTCCAACCATGGAAAACAAAATAACCTCTACACACTATGACCCGTGTATACCTGAATTTGATAGATAGCGCCCGCGACATACAACACTTACCATGTACTCCGTTCATAAAAACTAAGCAGTGAGCCATACATGTTGATGTAGTTAAAACAAAAAGAAAGACAGGTAGGTAGGATGAGATGAGGAAGCTAGACTTGAGAGGAGTCATTCATTCCAACAAGCCTAGCTACTTGACTTACTTGCTGCATGCCAAATAAATGCAGTAGCCAGTAGATACTTTATAAATATGGAAAGAAGCCAGCCCAAATAGACAGGATGACGAGGTGAAAAGCTAAATGAGAGAGAGAGAGAGAATCAACTCCCCAACTAGAAAAGCTGATAATATGTATGTCTTCCAACCATTAACAACCCGCAATTATGATCCACTTCACTCCATCCATCCCTCCCTCAGCCCTCAGCCCTCAGCCCTCAGCCCTCAGCTAGCTACACTTTTGTTTTTCTTTATTTGCTGCAAATAATAATACGGAGTAATAAACGCGGCTAATTATTGAGTTTCAATGCGCCACATAGGTAGGGACACAGTACAGCAAGATAGGACGCTAGCTAGTAGCTACTGTATATATACTTCCTCTCATCTTAAATGTACGTACTCACAAGCATTCTTTTAACAACACACACTTATCATACATACCGTCCTTCCTTCAGTTGCGTGATTTCAAGTTTCGTCACTCTTAACAGAATCGAGCATCCACTTACATACATATTCGCATTGGTTCGACTCAATCAGCTACCTGCTAACCACATCAGCTGATATATAATCAAGCAAGCAAGGTGTACGTCATGGATTCTGACCACTGGGGAAGGATCGTCTTGGCTTCTTATTATTTTCTTGTCTTTTCAATGTTGTATACTTCTTCTTCAGCTGATAAAGGTAACCCCATCGATCAGTTTCTACGTATGTATACACCAACTTCCCGCATCATTCTGACTTTAATCATTTGTTGCAGCCCCGCACTACTCCTTTGTTAAACCAGCAACATTGGCTCCCCCTGTCGGCTACTTTGATTACATTGTTGTAGGGGGAGGAACAGCCGGGTGTGCCCTAACTGCCACTCTTTCCAACGGTGCAACCGTCTTGCTCCTAGAAAGAGGAGGATCCCCTTATGGAAACAAGGACATAGAAGACATTGCCTCATTTAACGCAAATATTGCTAATACCTCACCATCTTCACCAGCACAGAGATTTATCTCTGAGGATGGAGTGATCAATGCCCGTGCCCGCGTCCTAGGTGGAGGATCTGCCATCAATGCCGGCTTCTACACAAGAGCCCAGCCCGAATACGTCGCAACACTAGGTTGGGACTACGGCCTGGTGGAGCAGTCATATCGATGGGTTGAAACCAAGGTGGCTCATCAGCCTCCAATGCTCCAGTATCAAACAGCCGTTAAAAATGGACTACTCCAGGCTGGGATCCGCCCCTATAACGGCTTTACCTATGATCATATCCGTGGGACTAAGGTCGGCGGCACCATCTTCGACAAAAATGGACGCCGCCATACTGCTGCTGACTTACTAGACTATGCAGATCCCCACCGTGCTACTGTATATCTCTATGCTACCGCTCATAAAATCTTCTTCACCAGGAATGGTGAGATTCAATTTCAATTCGTTATCTAAATAAATACTACTCCCTACTTGTTTCACCTTACACTTCTCTGAGAACATGAAAATTCCAGCTCCAACACAGTTACGATGAAAACTGCATCAACAAATTGGATGCCACTTTACGATTTAATTAATTACTCGTATAATAGTAAGCGCAGCGCACTGATCGACCTAATTATAAAACAAAATCATATACTACTACTTACTGTATATCTGCATTTATTTGTTGAGAATCCTCATTGACGCTGAAACAGGAAAGCCAAGAGCCTACGGTGTCCTTTACAAGGACTCAAACGGAGGGGTCCACCAGGCGTTACTACGAGCAGGAGCGAAGAATGAGGTGATCGTGTGTGCAGGGGCACTTGGAAGCCCACAGCTGCTGATGCTGAGCGGGATCGGGCCGGCTAGTGAGCTCAAGTCACATGGCATCGAGGTTGTGGTGGAGCAGCCCCAGGTTGGACAGGGAATGTCAGATAATCCGATGAACGGTCTCTTCATTCCGTCCCCCGTAACTGTAGAGACATCCCTAATCGAAGTTGTTGGGATTACTGAGTTTGACAGTTTCATTGAAGCATCAAGTGGGTCCAACTCCATCGGTGCTTTCACACAGAATCTTCCATCTGCTTCTCAAATGACACTCTTAAAGGTCAGATCGATGCACCCCATTTTTTTAAAAAAAATTTAGGATTGGAAAATAATTGGATCAGTAATTAGAGTCATGTGCATTTGCAATAATAATAATAATAATAATTCCAAAAAAAAAAGTCTGACATTTGTATGTATGTATGTATGTATGTATGTATGTATGTATGTAGGGTGGGGATCATCAAGCTGAAAGTGTAGCAGATGACTTTTTGAGAACAGTTGAATACATCAATGCTCTCATAAACGGGACTTTCAATGGTGGAATACTTCTAGAGAAGGTTGCAGGCCCAAAGTCTAAAGGGTACCTTCACCTGAGAAGCTTAGATCCCAACGACAACCCAAGGGTCCGATTCAACTACTTTGAGGATCCCGAGGACCTGGAAAAGTGTGTCAAGGGAATGAGCACTATAATCAATGTAATAGAATCAGAAGCTTACCAAAACTTTCGCGTACCGGGAATGTCAGTACAGGCACTTATGAACATGGCAGTTAGCGTACCGACAAATTACAGGGCAAGGCATCTTGACAGTGCATTTTCTTTGGAACAATTTTGCATAGACACAGTATTAACTATATGGCATTATCATGGAGGGTGTCAAGTTGATAAGGTGGTGGATAAGGAGTACAAGGTTCTGGGCACAGACGGTTTAAGGGTTATTGACGGATCGACGTTTAATGACTCGCCCGGCACTAATCCTCAGGCCACTGTAATGATGCTCGGAAGGTACGTACAATCATAATCATAATCATAATCATTCATTCTTAAATCTTAATAATTGATCAATGCTATAATCGTACTCTATATATTCATCTGGTTGGTTCCATATAGAATAAGAAGTATGTTGTTTTAAGCATACAGCAACATGCTTATAATAAGAGAAATATTGGGAATGGTGTGCAGATATATGGGACAGAGGATTTTAGCTCAAAGACGATGAGGCTCAACAACAGTCAACAGACAGGGAGCTAGCTACAACAACACATGCATGTTTATGTTCAGGAAGAGGTCCACAGCAACTATAAGCATTCAATTGGAGTATTCTTATTGTTTTTGTTATTGTTATTATTAAGCTACCAATGTATACATATTTCTTGAATTATGTCTCGAAAGTTCAGAAACTTTGACCATAAATAAACTACTTGTATATAAATCGTGATATAAAATTGGTGGTAGAAAGAGGATCGAATGATCTTGTAGGAAAAATGATACGGAATCAGTAGTCTTTAACAACAAAAATTAAAAGAGGATGATCTTTACAAATGGAAATAGTGATCTACTCAGTTAAGCTGATCCCTGAAAAATTCAATGATGAGCACCAAAAACATTAAAACTCAATCACATAGTGAAAGATGTCAATTCCTTGTCTTGTCCATTCATTACTGTCGGTATAAATATAATGCTAATTGTGTGATACTATCCTAATATACAATCTTTCTATTTCCATCTTTTACTGTCATAGAGTACTTAATCGTGACATTATTTCATTGTCTAGTTTATTGTAATTACATTCTTTGGGTTCTTGCATGATTCTAGTCTTTTATCGATATGTATTCATTGAAGCTTCACCAGATGGATCGCACAACTTTGTCACTAATCAATTACTGCATATATATATATATATATAGATAGGTACAAATAAGGTCAACAATTTTTTTAAGTCTATATTAAAGTTACAGATGACATACGTTAAAGTTGCATTTGTTCAAAATTGATATGTAACTATAACATTCAGCACTTTTATCACTTCAAGTGATAAAGTGCAACTTTATCACTCATCTCGTGTAACTTTAAGCACTTTTTGTGTAACTTTAACACTGGAACTTAGGAACTTAAAAAAGTTGTTGACCTTATTTGAACCTACCTCTATATATATATATATATATATATATGTACACACACAAGCAAGGATTCTTCTAAAGGTAGTTACAATATTATGAAATAAAGTACGTAGTTTTGGAGAGGCTAATAAGGACTGAGTAAATGGTTAAGGTCAGTCTTGCATAGG
The DNA here is from genome assembly GCA_958450325.1 of Agrostemma githago. Lineage (NCBI taxonomy): Eukaryota > Viridiplantae > Streptophyta > Magnoliopsida > Caryophyllales > Caryophyllaceae > Agrostemma > Agrostemma githago. The sequence continues at coordinate 77,420,602 of OY288244.1, forward strand.
GGACACACAGCATTGTCCTTGAGCCACCGGTCGATGCAGTGAACGTGGAACGAATGTGCACATGGCAGGCGACGTACAACATCGTCCACACAGTATTCCGCTAAGCATATTGAGCACTCTACCCCTGGATTTTCCTTGATAACTTTTCCCCCTATTGGCCCCCTCGGTAATGACTTGATGGTGGGCTGGTCAAGTTCGCTAGCAGCAGCAGCAACAACAATGGTGGGAATAGTATGGACCTCAAGTGAGTCATCCTGAATCCAAATACTTGGGGTTGGGGACCAGACCCTGTGATTGGTGTATACAGTGGATAGATGAACACTTTCACGTACGTGGCTTTGGTTATTCTCCTCGTCTGAATCTTGTCCAAAGTATGTTCTTCGTCTAGGGATGTTGTCCTGATCAGATTGTTGGTCGCAGTAGTGACAGATCATGAAAGTAGTTAGCACGAAGAGAGGAACTCCTGCGCAAAATACTAAGACTAGTATTACTATTATCATGTTCAAAGAAGCCATTTTAGTTTAGTTTTAGAGGAATGATTGAATGAAGTAATATTTGAGATGGTTGGAAGTTGGAGAAATAAGATTAAAGGAAATGGTAGTGGCCTGGGTTGATATTAAAATGGAAAAAGTGAGCATATGCTTTTAACTTTGTAGTACTTGTAAAATACATATAGATTAATGGAGAGGTGATGCATTTGAGAAAGTAGGAGCATCAGCAACAACAGTATAAAGGAAGGAAGACTGAATTGCTGAAGTGGATTTCAACTAGTTCCCTTCCCTTAAGCTAATTAAGCTTTCTTCGCATCTTATCTTTTTGGAGTTGATACAGTAGAATTCAAATGGGTGAGGGACTACATACCTAATTGCTCAATGGATAAATTACATCAGTAAACAACAAAGAAAAATTAAGTAATTCAACTCAATCAAGGGATACAAGCAACTAACTGTTAGTTGTATACAAATACATTACACATGCATGGGAGTTTAAATCCGAAAATGAGTCAGTATGTATTGTATACTCCCACCGTCTCTTAACATTGTATTCAAAAGTGGAAGGTAATGTTATTGAGAATGAAGCAGCATGGTGTTAAGGTTCTTCCTGCAAAGCAGACACACAACATTGCGGTTGCAGAGGACATGGAAGGCATGGGTTATAGAATTCGGGTTGACTTTGTATTGGGTTGGGTCATTTTCGGGTTTACTATTTTCAACTTTTTTAGGGATATCGACTTGTTTTCTACTGTATAATAATAGTCGGGTCAGTTTCGGATTAGATTCGGGTAGACTTATTCATATCGGGGCAATTTTACAAGGTCTAGTTTGTACTGTGTTAGGAACTTGTTTAGACCAACACGATTACACGGCGATCCAATCCTTCAAAGAAGTCGGACCGAATCGGGCTGGACCATTTGATCGACTCTAGAACATGGTATCAATAATTCACTACCCAGTCCATATCGTTATGGGCCAAGTAAGACTGTAAGAGTATGCCCAAAACTCCATGACAATTATATAAGCATCCCCCATTTCCCAAACCTAGGGTTTCCACTCTCCATCTTCCCTCCCCAGTGTACTACAAACTCTGTGATCCCTTCTTTCGCCGCCGCCGAAGCCGAAGAAAATGAAGACAGTGTTGTCGTCAGACTCCATGGAAATCCCGGAGGGGATCACCATCAAGCTCCACGCGAAAGTCATCGAGGTGGAGGGACCAAGAGGGAAGCTGGTGCGGAACTTCAAGCATCTGAACCTTGATTTCCAACTGACGACCGACGAGGAAGGGAAGAGGGTGCTGAAGATCGACTCGTGGTTCGGGAAGATGAAGAACACTGCTGCCATCCGAACCGCCATTTCTCATGTGGAGAACTTGATCACTGGTGTTACCAGGGGTTACCGTTACAAGATGAGGATGGTGTACGCTCATTTCCCCATTAATGCCAGTATCACTAATTCTAACAAGGGTATTGAGATCCGTAACTTCCTTGGCGAAAAGAAGGTCCTCTTCCCTTTCCCATACTCTTTTTTTTTTCCTTTTTCATTTGTCTCATCTGACTTGATAAATTCAATTGATTTGATTCCTGTGGCTTCAATGGTGGAATTATTAGTTATTACTCCCTCCGTCTCGTCTCGTTCATTTGTTTGCTTTGATTAATGTCTCTTTGTATAGACTTGCAATTGTAATCGAAAATTAGGGCAGTCTCCCCGTCTGCTCATATGGAAATGTTGTGGGTTGATTCCCATTTTGTTGATATCTTGGCGACTTAGGCCCCGTTCTTTCTGAAAGTGGCTGACTGAATTTAAATGAAGGCGGATTGATGAACTTAGCTTACTTAACAAAATTGAAATGAACTAAGCGAGAAAGTTTGTACTTCTGAACTCGATTATATGAATAATGGTGAACATTGTTTGTGTGAGCTAGAAAGCACAGGGCCTTAGCACTACGTTTCTATTGATTTGATTATATTAAGTGTATTACTGTACATGTTAACTCCAATTGGTGTAGGTGTTCCAAGTATTTCTTGTGAAAGGTTGTGTTTTGTGATAAAATTAAGTTTCAAAAGGGCATTGCCATGTCTGTACGTGCGTGAAACAGCTGATCGCATGACACGCTGCCATGGCTGTGTTAATTTTATTATCCGATTACTGCCCATGGTTGTGCTAAAATTGTGCTTGGATAGGGTGATTTGGGGATGGAAAATCACCATCTCCGTTCTCTCGCCATTTCCCTCTTAAGAAAGCGTAATAAAGCTGGTTTGTCTCCTTGTATGTATACAGGTGAGGAAAGTTGACATGTTGGATGGTGTAACCATATTGAGGTCGGAGAAAGTGAAGGACGAACTTGTCTTAGATGGCAATGACATTGAGCTTGTTTCTCGCTCTGCTGCCCTAATCAACCAGGTTTTCCTTCGTTTTGGTTTTCTTCTTGATTATGTTTGGTTCTGAAATCTTCAAACAAATTTGCTAAATAGAGTATACTCGTATATTTGTTTTCTGTTTTCAGAAATGCCACGTTAAGAACAAGGATATCAGAAAGTTTCTTGATGGTATTTATGTCAGCGAGAAGGGACGAGTTGAGGAGGAAGCCTAAAGTCTGCTGTGAGGACATGATGCAAATCTGAAATACTCTTATGTTTTTATTGCGAACAATACGTCGTTTATCGTTTAGAATTTGGATTTTTGAGGTTAAATTATAGTAGTGTAGCAGATCTGATCTGTTAAGTTCTAGTGTTACAATTTTGTGTTGGAGATGTTCAATGGAAGGGCCAAGGGGGATTGTTTTTCACGATGCTTTCATCCTTTTTTTTCATTTAAAGACTAGTCTTTTTACAGTATTAATCACTTGTTTCTATTTTTTGGTAGTTCGTTTGATTTCCTTAGTTATACTAATTAGTCACGTAAATGGACAAATGGGCTATTCTGGGTTGTGGCTAATTAGTCTACCCTAAATTGTAATATTTTGTTCATCCTCACAATTGATTAACCTCTAGTCTCAATCTTTTCGATCATTCCCCGAAATATTACAAGAAGCATATATTTCACTTTTTTTTTCTTTTTTCTTTTTTTTCCATTTTCTTTTCAATTCATTTTCTTTTCTTTTCAATGCTTCTATTTTTTTCAAAATTTGAATAGGGGGAAGCGAATACAAAGTCTACACACGAAGTCCAAAAATTGCAGAAATTTCCAAACATGACCAAATAGTGACTTAATTCCAATTAAGTTCACTGCGATTGTCCCGACAGGATAGACTATTCTGGGTTGTGTCTAATTAATATAGACAATGAAAACCGGCTTACAACAATTGAAATAGGCTAAACAAAGTAAAATGACCTAAATCTACAAGGTAGTAAAAATGAGTCATTTTTGGCTATGTGGAGCTCATCAAAAACAAAAAAAATTCTTTCCTCATGTACCTCCTCCTCAAACCAAACACGTATTCAATATTAAGAGACGAACGTCATATTTATGCAAATTGATGTTACACATTTCACAAGGAGAAAACCACTTGATCCTAAATAATAATGAGACCAGTTATGGATGTTACTGGCCTAGGAAGCTCTAAATCCTCAGAATTTTGTGGCATGCCGACAAGTGGTCAAATCTACTCATTTGGCAATTAAAAGTTCAAATAGGCATATCATACTCCTCCGTTCCTAAAAGATTGTCCCATTTTCCTATTATATGTGAGGAGTATTTTAATGAAACAGGACAATCTTAGTGGGACGGAGGTAGTATCAATTTAATCAAATCTCAATACAAAACGTATTTTCAGGCACGAAGTAAGCAGAAAATTAGGAGAAATCATGTTAAGAGCATTATCATCATCGCCGTTTTGCGTGCTTCACATCAGAGACAACACACAAAAATCAAAATATTTTTGGATTTTTATGATTTTTTCAATCATTTTTTTTGAAAGCATTAAAACACACGACGGAAAATAAAACACATAAAAGCACACAAACTCTCCTCCAAACCTAAATGTCACAGTGTTCTCAATGTGACTCTAAAGCAGATAAGACAACAAATCCACAGCCAATCCTAAGGACAACTCGACCTAAGGGGAAGAAAAAAATCTAAGAAAGCAAATAAAAAAACAAAAAAAATGGAAGGAAACTACAGTATACACAACATAGCTCCCCCAAACCAGCTGCAAAGTGGGGGTTCGTCTTATAGATCCGTTGTCCACAGATGACTGTGATCAAAACAGCTTAAGGCTCTCAAGAGTTGATCAAACATCTGCGCATGTGCTACACAAAAGCATAAGTAGCACCAAGATATAAAGAAGACAAACAGAGACAAAGTCAATGATCGTCTTAGCCTATCAGACGAGCTAGACCAATCCTCAGCATGGTGGTCATAGTGCATAAGAAAAGTAAGAATGTTAATAGGCGGCTCGTAAGGCAAGACGCACACATCAAATATCTCAAATTCGCCCCAAGACTTATCATCGGGTATAAATTGCATAAAAGAAGAGTTAGAACTCTCAAGACCACTCAAAAGATCAATCTTACCGATCTTTGCGAAAGAATTATCACAATCCTCCCCATTAATCATAAGCTCAAACAAAGGTTCAAGAGAAATAGGGTCAAGACAATCAGTGGGTGAAAGTGATTCATCCTCAATAAAAGGGAAAATTTTGAATTTCTCTAAAAGGGGTTTCTCAAAGAACTCATTGTCAATATCCCATCTATCTACACTTTTTTCACTCAAAGAATCAATAAAAAGTGTATTCTTCCCTTCGCTTTGATTTTTCCGCTCAATCTCAAGATCCTCTCTTTTGTTCAATTCTGTCTCCAAAACCTCATAATTGACATCAAATGACACTCTCTCAAAATCACACGAATCAAAATCCTTAATATTATCCTCAATTAAAAGAGCATCATTTAGAGCATCCAAACACACGTTTTCCTCAAAAAACACACATTCTAACTCACAGTCATTCATGGCGGTTTGGTGATTTTGAATAGATTGAACATTATACCATCATCATCATCATCAATTATGTTCACAATGTAAAAGTAATTGCTTGAATGAGTAATTTCATTAAGAGATGAACAAGTATAAATACACATTGAGAACAATGAGACTAACTAGTTGGCTAGCCGTAACCTAGTATCTCTACAATTATATTGTTACCTAAATACTTGAGATTACAATATTTACTATTAAGGAAAATATACTAGGAAAATATACTAATGTTATCTTATGTCATTAGTATCTTTATCTCTAATATGCTCCCTCAAGGAGAACGATCTGGAGAGTCCGATCTTGGAGAGTAAAGGCTCAAGAACTGGACGCGGAAGCGGTTTAGTAAGCGAGTCTGCAAGTTGATCTTCGGCGGCTATATGCTGAACTCGAATACGACCATTATGAACATGCTCCCTCACGAAGTAAAAGGCTAGGGCAACGTGTTTCATTTTAGAGTGAAACACGGGATTAGCGGCATAAGTAGTAGCACCTAAATTATCACAGTAAATAGCAGGAGGGGAGGTAATCACGAGCTGAAGCTCGGAAAGTAAGGAGCGAATCCAAATGAGCTCCATGGTGACAGTGGCTACTGCGCGGAACTCAGCTTCAGTAGTCGACATAGCAACAGCTTGTTGTTTCCGAGAGGACCATGAGACAGGATTGCGGCCTAGGTAAACAATGAACCCGGTGGTGGAGACATATGTGTTTCTATCACCTGCCCAATCTGCATCACAAAACGCATGAAGAGAAAGAGGAGAAGAACGGAATAAATTAATACCAACCTGGAGAGTGCCTTTAAGATAACGCAGAAGTCGCTTCAAGGCCAACCAATGGGACTCTTGAGGATCCTGCATAAATTGTGCAAGCCTATTGACGCTGAAAGCGATGTCAGGACGGGTGAGAGAGAGGTATTGTAAACTGCCAATTAAGGTACGGTAGTCGGATGGTTGAGCGATTGGGGAACCACTCGAATGAAGAAGAGGAGGATAGGCTGTCATTGGTGTGGCTGCCGGTTTGCAGTCAAGCATTGAAGAGCGGGTTAGAATGTCATGAATATATTTTGTTTGAGTAAGGGTGAGACCAGACGGGGTGGGGGTAACTTCAACACCTAGAAAGTATGACGGGAAACCAAGATCCTTCAAAGAGAAGCGACGGGAGAAGGCGACTAAAAAATCGGAAAGAGCAGAAGACTCGGGGCCGGTAACAATAATATCGTCTACGTAGACTAGCAAGTAGATAGGATTTTGTGTGTGATGAAAAAGAAAAAGAGAGGGGTCAGATTTTGACTGAGTGAAACCATATGACATAAGGTAATTTTTAAGTTCGGTGTACCAAGCACGGGGCGCTTGCTTGAGCCCATAAATGGCTCGAGTAAGACGGCACACGTGATCAGGGTGAGATGAGTTTACAAAACCGGGGGGCTGAGTCATATAAACAGTTTCAGTTAACGTACCTTGGAGGAAAGCGTTGTTAATATCGAGCTGTCTTAGGGACCAACCACGAGCAAGAGCTAGAGCAAGAATCAACCGAACTGTGACAGGCTTGACGACCGGGCTGAAAGTTTCCGAGTAGTCCACCCCCGGACGTTGGTGAAATCCCTTGGCAACAAGACGAGCTTTGTATTTATGAATGGTGTTATCAGGATTATATTTAATACGGAAGACCCAACGACACCCTACGACGTTATAAGAAGAGTTAGGTGGAACAAGTGTCCAGGTTTGATTAGAAAGAAGAGCTGAGTGCTCGGCTTCCATTGCCGAGCGCCAATTAGGATCAGCAAGTGCGGATTTCAGTGTAACGGGAGGGGAGGAGTTGGTGGAAACTTGGGTGAGGGCTGCGTACTTAGGATTAGGAACTCTAATTTGGTTCATCGACCTAGTGGTAGGACGAGAGGCAACCGGAGCCGAGACCTCGGTGATGATGGGAGAAGGGACGTGGTCCGTAGCTGTCCGTGGTGGGGACACGGGTGGGTCGGGCTGCGTACTTAGGTCAGCAGGGGGGTCAGGTTGGGAGGGGGGAGGGAGACGGGTCCGTCGGGTATAAACCCTAAGAGGGGTAGGGGTAGGGGAGACAGGGGGTTCTATGGGGGAGGGAGAGGGTGGGTCCGAGGTAGGGGGGAGGACAGTAAGCGAAACTGTGCACCAATCGCTAGCGGAGGGCATGGGGTCGGGAGGTGGACCAGAGGCAAAGGGGAAGGAGTCCTCGACAAATTGTACATGTCGAGAAGTGTAGATACGTTTAGTGGAGAGGTCAAGACAGTGATAATCACTTTGGGTCGGGGAATAATCAATAAAGACACAGGGTTTAGATTTCGGTTCTAATTTGTTCTTAGTGTAGGGTCGTAGCCATGGGTAGCAAAGGCAACCAAAACTACGTAGTTTAGTGTAGTTTGGACTATGTCCAAAGAGCTTGGTGAAAGGAGAATCGTTCTTAAGAACGGGTGTGGGCATGCGATTTATAAGGTAAACCGCGGTGGTGAAGGCATAGGACCAGTAGGATGTGGGCATGTGAGCGTGACTAAGGAGGGCAAGGCCGGTCTCGACGATATGACGATGACGTCGCTCGGCAAGACCGTTGTGTTCGGGAGTGTGTGGTGGTGATGTAAGGTGAGTGATACCATTAGACGTGATAGATGGTGTTAGTTTAAGATATTCTCCTCCATTATCCGAGAAAATTTGAATGATAGGCAAATTAAAATATTTTTCAACCAAAGCGCGAAATCGAGAAAATATAAAAGAAGTGTCCGATTTATTTTTTAAAGGATAAATCCAGGTATAACGAGTAAAGTGGTCAACGAAAACAACATAATATTTAAAACCATCGATTGAGAAGGAAGGAGAGGTCCAAACATCAGAATAAAGAAGTTCAAGCGGTTTATTAGAACTTAAGGTATTAGTAGCAAAAGGTAGTTTATGACTCTTATGAGTCAAACAAGCATTACAATGTGTATGATTATTCGAAACTTTTAATTTAGCTAACTTAAAGATATTATTAATAGTAGTGGACGAGGGGTGACCAAGTTTGTGATGCCAAAGGTGGGATGAAGTGGTGGTGGTGAATAGCGCCGTGGGGGGTGATGATGAGGGACTCGGTCTTACCCACTCGTACAAGCCAGATTTAAGGTGTCCCCGCAAAAGCTCCTGACCCGTTAGCTGATCCTGCAAAACACACGAGTCATGAGTAAATTTGGCGATGGCATTGTTGTCAAGACAGAATTGAGAGACGGATATAATATTTTTAGAAATAAATGGTGCGTGAAGGACATGATTAAATTTAACATATTTATGAGGAGAAAAGGAGATAGAAAAGGAACCAATATTTGATATGTGAAGAGGTGACCCGTCGCCAACTAGAAGATCGTCGGTCCCGTCATATGGTGAATGAAGTGCAAGGTTATTGAGGTCATGGGTAAAATGGTGAGTTGCCCCACTATCGATGATCCAGGGGGCAGGGGAGGGGTCGGCCGGTTGGGTGGTGGAGACTAAGTGAGCGCGGGGTGGGTTGCGGTTTGGTGGTGGTGGGCGGGGGGGAACACTGGCGGTGGGGTAAACAGATTTAAACACGGGGCAATTGCGAAGGTAGTGACCCGGGGCATGACACCATTGACACTTACCCTTGAAAGGTGGCAAGGTGGAGTCAGTTGGAGTAGGCAAGAGAGCCGGTTCGGTGGAGGGGCGAGGTGGTGGTCGAGAGGAACGGTTATATGTGATGTGTGCCGAGGCCGGTGCGTGGTGGTGGGTGTGAGGTGAGGAGTGTTTAAGGGATAAGTCATATTGAATTAGGCGCTCATGAAGAGCATTGAATGAGATGGTGGTGTCCCTGTGCTTGACGGCGTCAATGAGCGAGCGATATTTTTCAGGATCGAGTCCATTGAGAACCCTAGAAATAACATCTTCGTCATCCATGGCCTTCCCCAGTTGGCTTAATTCATCCACACTTGAGCTGATAGCCTGCATATATTCAGTGGCGGAGAGATCTCCCTTTGTAATAGAATTAAGACGATCCTTAATCTGCATAATATGTCCACGAGATGGGTTAGCATAAGTAGTGCTAAGATATTTCCAAATCGCGGCAGAAGTAGTACAAGAGTTAAGTAAAGGCGCGATTGTGGAGGAAACGGATCCACGAAGAGCTGCCTTAAGAAGGGAGTCCTGACGCATCCAAGCAACATATGCCGGATTTGCAGTAGTGATAGGTTTGTTGTCTTTGGTAGAGGTGACAGTTGCATCAGGACAAGGAAAAGTTCCATCAAGATACTTCATTAGGTCGAACCCGAACAGTAGGTCGAAAAGAGTGTTGGACCAAGCACGATAGGTGAGGGGCGTGAGTTTTGTTATACCGGCCAGTTCGATGGAAACGAAGGGGCTGGCGGCATCATGAGGGTTGGAGAAAATTGTTGCCGATCCGGTCATGGTGGCGAGAGGAAGGTGAAAGGGGTTGATTGTACGTGAGTTTTAGTATTTTGGTGGTGGAGCGATTCGCTCTGATACCATGTAAAAGTAATTGCTTGAATGAGTAATTTCATTAAGAGATGAACAAGTATAAATACACATTGAGAACAATGAGACTAACTAGTTGGCTAGCCGTAACCTAGTATCTCTACAATTATATTGTTACCTAAATACTTGAGATTACAATATTTACTATTAAGGAAAATATACTAGGAAAATATACTAATGTTATCTTATGTCATTAGTATCTTTATCTCTAATACACAAGAGATCGGGATGGAACACTTACCTGGAGGTTCTTCACTACTTCCATAGGCGTACTCGGTTGACTTTGTTGCTCTTGGCTTGCTAATTGGGCAATTTGACTGTCCAAGATTTCATAATGATCTAGCAACTGGCCTATTTGAGTATCTTGCTTTTGTTGAGCTTGCACGAATTGCAGCAACAAAGCCTCGATTTTCGCCTTGTCATTTTTACGCCTCAACTCTAATTCAACACTATTACGGGCTAATATTTAAGGATTTCCAATCGTTCCTCGTAAGAGATATAATTAAACATCCCCCCGCAATTTTTCTCAATTCTAGTCCGTGACTCATCATCACCACCATTATATATCATATGACACATATCCCGTATATCAGCATTAAAGCCATTTTGAATAATGAAAGACTCAAGTCTATCCCAATAATTATGTAGTGACTCATGTTTGAATTGTGGGAAGTAAAAATTGGTCATAATGATGAATGATAAATATATATATACAAAATAAAAAAATTATATACAAAAAAATAACCCAGAACCTAAAAAAGATAAACAACTAAATAACACCGTCTCCCCGTCAACGGCGCCAAAATTTGACAGAGGTTAGTCGTATCCCTAATCAAAGATACCTGTAGACACCCACATTTGACCGCCAGGTGTCTATAATAGTTCCCGCCAAACACCCAATGATGATTGGACGCAAACGTGCTTTGATGGACTCGGATATGGGCTCGTAATCATGGACATTTGGTTTAGGCTTATTACGGAGTACAAATCTTACAAAACCAACCTCAAATCCAGGCCCAGTAGGTCGTTTCGAGTCAAATAAGACTAATTTGGGTCCACTACAAGAAAAGGTGCCCCAGGCGTCCACCTAGTGGCCACCAACAGTGGACGTTATAAGCAAACGGGCGTCCGCAAACAGACGTCAGAAAGCGGAAGCCACGACCAGTCGCCCATTTTTTAAACGGGCGTCCAATGGCGACCGACAGTGCACGCCATGGATGGCGTCCGACAGTGGTTGTTATGGGTCCCCAGATGGCGTCCACAGCCGGACGTCAGGGCCCTTAAGTTGGCGTCGGACTGTGGACGCCATCTGGGGACCCATGGCAACCACTGCCGGACGCCATTCTAGCTTCCCCTGGCGTCTGTCATGGCGTCCGTTATCGGACGTTATTTACGCTGTTGCATGGCCGTAAACATGCGTTCAATGTCTAGCCAAAACCTGCAATATAAACCACATCCACAACACTCAACCAACCACAAATGTGGACAATCCACAATACCTCAACCTCATTCACTCTCAATCAACCAAAACACTTCATCTCTCGACTTATTTCTGCTGAAAAAACTTATATAAAAAAAATTTAACATACGGTTTGAAGATACACAAATCTAAACTGGTTAGAAGATACATAATCCGCAAATTAAGTTACAACAACAACAACAAAAAACAATCAGCAAACTGTGAAGCTAGCTGCAGCACCAGAGTTACCACCACCATCACCAAATGGGTCTCTGTCGTCTGGAGGGGATGGGGGACGACCTTGGTTGCAATTTATGAACATGGCCTGAAACATGGCCATATGTTCCTGCATCTTCTTTATGTTCTCGGCCTGTTCCTTCAGCTGTTCCTTCATGGCGTCCTTCTCCGGGTCGGGTTGCTGCGATCTGGCCGACGTGTACTCCATTTGTGTGCAGGTGCTGAGACGCGGTGTGGGAGGTGTGAAGTACATACCGTGTACATTTCCTACACCGTACACACTTCCTTTCTTGTAACCCTTGACGACCTTGAACCAAGTCTCATTCTGGTCGACTTCCTCAACATCAGGATCAGCCTCGAGTCTCGCTAGCTCTTCTTGGTAGGCGTCCTGCGTCGTACAGAACAAGGATTTCAATTGAAGTTATTATTAGATGAAACCATCGAAGATAGTTATCTACCAACTAAAGACGATTTATTTGAAATAGTTAGTACTCACCCAGAGTGCCTGATCCTTTTTCGTCTTAAAGCTAGTCCCTTTGTCATCGGTCTGCTCATGCATGTCGAAGAATACCTCCGCCACGGTTGGCAGCCTCCCGAGCTCAGCTTGCATTTATTAAATGAGTACGAATGTTATTAGGTGAATATAAATTATGCGAAAATAGTTTCCGATTATTCAAGTAAGAGTACGGTATTAATTAGTAGAAATCATACCCTCTTGGCACGACTGAAAGAAGACTGAGAACCCCGATGATGTGTCGGGTTTGCGTGGCCCTCATGCTCACAGTTGGCCAGTTTGTTCTTCTGGGCCCTTTCAGACCTGACCTTAAAGTCCTCCTTGTCGTGGTAGGCGACCCATCTCTCCAATGCTTCACCTAAAATATGACGACCCAATATATTATTTAATACAGTGAAATATTGAAGTTAGATTGTTTGTTAAAATTGATTACCAAAATAAAAACAACACCTTTAAGGTCCTTTGCGGAGTCCCCCGCGTGCGTCCTTTATTCATCACACAAGTGAAACGTCGTGTGCACGCCTCATTGTACCGGCTCCAGACCCTTCCCTCTAACTCGGCTGCCCAACTGAACTTCATCTACACAATCAAGGAGGATTAATAATTAGTAGCAAAATTATTTACAAAGTCCTCATTATAAATTAAAAACTCGGTAGCAAAAACAATCCACATACCCGGAATTGGTTGAACCACCACTGCCGTACCTCCTCCGGCACCTGAGACCAACATGCATACCCCTGTCCTTTGTCGACCATGTAGCTGGTAGTACAGCCTCTGACGACATCTTTATGCAGAAACCTGCACCAAGTCCAGAAGTACATATATGTACAAAATAATACAAGATGTAGTCCAAAAATAAACATGTTATAAACGAATAATCAACAAGTTAGATTATATTACCATGTGCCTGTAGGTTTGAGAATCACCCGACCGGCATCGTCCTTCTCCAGCTTTTCCACCTGCCCCTGCTGCTTCTCCTCCTCCTCATGCTCATCGGTCTGCTCCGGTATCGTTTCGGGAACCACTTCCTCCTCCTCCTCCTCCTGCTGTGTGGTCGACGTCTGAGCAGACCTACTACCCCCACCACGTTTCCTGGTCGATCTACTGCCTGTCATTATCTTCACCTTGCAACAAATTAAACAATGTTAACAACAACTAGCGACTACATTCTAACTTGATTTAAGTAATGTACCAAATAAGTAGCACAGTGACCTAATCATGTAATCATCAATATAACTTACTAAAACAACTCGCTTAGTCATCTTCACTGTCGTTATTGTCTTCAGCCTCATCCTCCTCAGTCTGATCCTCCTCCTCCGTCTCCTCGCCCTCCACATGATCGTCCTCCCAATTGCCTTCTTCGTGTCCGTCATCCTCCTCAAGGATCTCCGGAAAATCCATAACCATGTAATCTCCTTGTCCATCATCAACATTGTCCTCAAAATCTTCCTCTGCCCCTGCATCCTGATCTTCTTCGGAGAATATGGCCTCTTCAATAGAAGATAAGCGTGTACCAGTTGACACAACTTCTTCCTGGAACAGAGAACTGTCTATTTGTCCCCGTGGTTTAGTTGTAAAGACTGCCCACCATTGACTTTGATTTCTGTCTTTTTTTGTGTAAGGAGAAGGAGGAAAATAGACTTGCTTCGCCTGATGGGCGAGTATGAACGGATCGTACATAGGATATTTCCTTGTGTGATTAACTTCCACAATCTTGTAACGTTCATGCACTCGGGTCCCGTTCACGGAGCTGTCTTTCCACTCACATTTGAAAACCACAGCTCTATACGCTCGTTCTTTGCCGGCATAACACAACTCAAAAATATCCTCCAAAATACCATAGTACTCATCACCATCAAGAGATGACACACTCACACCAAAGTTACATCCAGCCTTGTTCTTCCCGTAGTTGAATGTGTGGAAATTGAACTCATTCACCGAGTATCGTTTCCAGGTTTTAACCGCTCGCACTGGACCAAATGCCAAACTTCTAACCAAGTCATCATGTATGTCTAAGGAAACTACGTGATCCTTGAGACACTTCGGAAAATGTTCGTCGTGCTTACTCCAAACGTCATCAGGGTTCGCAGCGACATATTCAGTTACAAATTGCCTCTCATAAGGCTCTAAGATATCAAAATTAGAGAGTAGGTAAAGGTGCGCTCGGCTATACTCTTTCTCATCTAGTGTCCTAGAACCCTCAGCGGATGAAGTTCCTTCATCGTCCTTCTTTTGAAAAAACTCGGGTATAGTAGGATCAATGGACACCGAATGTTCTAGGTTCAAGTTCTTTGTTTTTGTTTGAACATCTTTCTCGAAGTAGAGGGAGCAGAAGTTTGCAATCTCTTCTGTCAAATATGCATTACAAATAGATCCCTCTACCCTAGCCTTGTTACCAATTTTCTTCTTCAAATGATTGAGGAACCTAAATAAACAAGTTATGTATTTCAATTAATAAAAATTAGCTATGTTTAAATTATATGTATAAATGAAGTTACAAAAATTTATGTACCTTTCAAATGGGTACATCCATCTATACTGGACAGGTCCTCCAACCTTAGCCTCGTAGGGCAAGTGGACAGGTAGATACTCCATGGAATTAAAGAACGACGGTGGGAAGATCATCTCAAGTTTGCATAGTATCTGTGGAATTTGATCCTCCAGCCGAGTCATGTCCTCAATTGATACTGTAGAAGAACACAAATCTCGGAAGAACTGAGATATCTCAGTTATAGAATTCCACCGTCGGTGGCAAAAGGTGCTTTAGTGATACCGAAAGCAACCTCTCCATGAAGACGTGACAGTCATGACTCTTTAACCCTTGCAGCTTCAGGTTCTTAAGATCAACACAGCGTTTGAAGTCGGAGGCGTACCCATCAGGGAACTTCAACTTCTCTACCCACTCCAACAACGCCTTTCTCTGAGCCTTGTCAAGTGTGAACAAGGCTCTCGGTTTCGACCCATCCCGTTTGATGTGCAGTTGAGGACGGTCACAAAAATTCTTTACATCTCGCCGGGAGCCTATAGTGTCACAACTCTTCCCCTCCACATCCATCACCGTGTGAATCAACTGCTCAAAGAAGTTTTTCTCTATGTGCATCACATCTAAATTGTGACGAATTAACAAAGTCTTCCAATATGGTAGGTAAAAAAATATGCTACGTTTAAACCAACCATTTTTCAACTTCTTGAGGTCTTTGAACTCCTGCTCTGTTCCGTCGATAGTGGACGGGTAATCAGAAATCAACTCCCAGACTTCATCTCCGGGGAGTCGATCAGGTGCGTCATCAAGCACAACCTCACCCTTCTTGAATGCCTTCTTATTCTTTCTATATGGGGGACCTTCTGGTAGGAACTGTCGATGACAGTCAAACCAACTTAATTTACTAGAATTTGGAAGATAAAAAGCTTTGCTCTCATCCATACAACACGGACATGCTTTTTGACCCGCAGGAGACCACCCCGAGAGCATACCGTATGCGGGAAAGTCATTTATAGTCCACAACAAAGCTGCTTTCAACTGAAAGTTTTGTCTAAGAGAGACATCATAAGTTTCCACCCCTACCTCCCACAGTTGTTTCATTTCCTCAATAACAGGTTGCAAGTAAACATCCAAATGATTTTTCTGGTTTTTGGGTCCGGGCACAATAAGAGATAGGAAGATGAAAGGCTGCTTCAAACACAACCAAGGAGGTAGGTTGTAAGGTGTGATCATCACTGGCCAGCAAGAGTACGATTTACCAAATTGGCCGAACAGTGCAAATCCATCAGTGCACAACCCAAGCCTTACATTTCGGGGTTCTAACGCAAAGTGGGGATGTAGTCTATCGAAACGCTTCCACTCCTCACCATCACTCGGATGACACATCTTCCCTAGTACCCTAATGTCCTCCTTGTGCCACGTCATTTGCTCCGCTATGGTTTTTGTGGCATACAATTTCTGAAGCCTAGGTGCAATAGGGAAGTACGTAAGCTGACTTATTGGGATTGGTTTCTTACCCCTGACACCACTTTTCCCTTTTCTACCTCTCAAAACAATATCCCCCTCAACCATCTTATACCTACCCTTACCACATCTCCTACATTCATCAAGCATCGCATCATTCTTCCAAAATAGCATGCATCCATCTGGACAAACATCAATCTTTTGATGCGGAAGTTGAAGTCCCTTCACAACCTTTTTGGTTGTGTAGAATGATCGGGTCATGATATTGTCCTTTGGAGTGTAGAATGATTGGGTCATGATATTGTCCTTTGGAATAACTCTCTCGAGCAAGGCAGCAATACCATCGACACAAGCAAAGGGTAGGTTGAACTCACATTTAAGGCTAACTACCATAGACGCGACTTCTAACAAAGTCACATCACACCCTCCGTACAACGGTTTCTCCGAAGCATCCAACATGTCATAAAACGCCTTTGCTCGTGGGTTAGGCTCTTGTGGGTTAGGGTAGTCTTGTGGGTTGGGTGAGTCTCCTGGGTTAGGTGAGTCGTCATTCCCATATGTGTTCTCGTTATTAAATAAGTTGCACTCCACAACGTCAACTATCATACCTCTCAATCCCCCCTCATTTTGATGGTTTTCGGGTTCCTCACACTGAGATGGCTCACCATGACAAATCCAATTATAGTATTTGGGTAAAAAACCACTATAGATGACATGTTCCTTAACTACAAGGATCTCAAGAAATTTTATGTTCTTGCATTTAGTACATGGACACCTAACCTCCCCCCTCGATGCATAATCTACTGACTTTTTAGCCACCTCGACAAATGATTCAACACCCCTCAGAAATTCGACGGTGGGACATCTCTTCTTATCAAGTCTTCCCTCATACATCCATTTCCGTTCAATTCTCTTCATTTTCTATGTTCAAAAAATATATATAACAAATTAAAGTTTAATTTTCCTAACTTCATTTGTAACATACTAAACGAAAATTTAATCACCATTTAACTTAAACTTAATTTCTCTAACTAAGTTTCCTCAATTTAATCCCTAATACGTCGAAGTAAACCCAAATGTCTTATTACTCTAGAATTGACCTTACAAAAATCAGTCACCGATTTTAATCACAAATGTAATCACAATTTCATCGCAATTTACGAAAACCCTAACTCATTTATCAATTTAATCTCAAAATAACCAAACGAAACATAAAAATTCATGGCCTAGGTCCGACAAAAACAGCTAAAATAGGTCAAATAAGGTCAAATTTTCGGATACAGATATCAAAACTCCGAAAGCACTGACGGAGGGATTTGTCGTGAATCCCGCCACCAAATAAAACCGGCAAAACCTAACTAGGGTAGCTAGGGTAAGTCGGGTCGAATCCACGGGGACGGTAGAGGCGTATAGACCAAGGTCGCCCAAATACTAGACTAAGTCAACGAGCTAAGCTAGAGAATGATAAGAGGGAGAGAAAACTAGACTAAGACTAAGGAGAACAAACAAGGAAAACGGGCTAGGATTAGGTCGGGGTCAAAGGGGTAACGGAATGGTCAAGGAGGAGTTAGAGTGAAGGAGGTAGTAGGGTAATCTAGGTAATCTAACTTAGACTCACCTAGAGGTTCCTCATGGAACCCATTTCGGCGACACACATGACAAAGGAAGGCAAGAAAAACAAGCATTCTAACCTACTTAGTCATTCAAGCATTCCAACAAACATGTGATATGCATCAACCGAGAGGAAACCCAAATCTTCCACCAATTCCTCCAACAAACCCTTAATCACCCAATTAACACCCTAATCACCCTACTAACCCTAGCAAGAACACTACTCTAACATCATCAAACTAATTCTAACAAGAACAAGAGGAAACAACACAAGAATCAAAACATCCATAATGAAACAAGTGAAAAAAGATGAACTAAGAACAATAAGACAATCAAAGATGCAAACTTGGATGAATTAAACAAGATAAAGAGTAAAAGGAGAAGAAGATTATACCAAACTAGTGAAGAGGAAAGATTGAAACTTGCATTAATGAAGAAAACCCAAAACAAACCACCAAGGTTGTCAAGCTTGGATGGATCTTGAAGAATTCCCTTAATACAAGTACTAAACTAAGATTAACTACTAATTACCGACTAATCTACACTAATCTAAACTAATCTAACCTAAAAATAGTCTAGGGTTTAGTGGAAAGTGAAGAACATAAGCTAAGATGGTGCCTTAATACAAGAGGGGGGGTATATATAGGGTTACAAGTGGAAAGGAATTGAAAGAAACAAGGCGGAGCTGTAACTGGGTCATCCCGGTCGGGATGGATGGTCCCGTCCGGGATGGCTTCATGGTCCCGTCCGGGTTGACTCAACAGAAGAGCTTCTTTGTTTGCACTTCATCCCGGACGGGATGAGGTCATACCCGTCGGGGATGAGTCTTGTAGGCCTCCAATATGATCCTTTTGGTCCCTCCTTGCTTCACATGGACTTCTCATCGATTCTCGGGACTCGGGATTGGGTCTCGAGGCTCGGGATTGGGCCCCAAGGTCTCGGGGTCGATTCCAAAGCATCGAGTCATCGTTCCTTTACTCCGTTGGCTCCAAAATGTGTATGTATAGAGTCGGAATCGCTCCAACTCTTCCAAATCGGTCTCGGGAACCTGAAACGAACTAAAGGAAGCATAAGAAGCCCCTAAACCGCTCCCAAGGAGCGATTCTACAAGGAAAATGGGACCAAAACACTACAAAATATGCACTACAAACCACACTTATCAAGCACCGCTAACACCTAATTACAACCTCGATCAAGATAGAAGTGGTTTCGGGAAAATCCGGCATTATTTGTAACAGCGCTAAATTTTCGCGACCAAAATAGAATAATAAAATAGGAAAATTTAAAGCTATTACTCCGCACTTAGGTCACAAAGCCAAATGCAAGGCAAAAGAATATTATAAGAATTAAAAGAAATATAAATCCGATAAATAATTAAATGAAAACGTTGCAGCGGAAGACTTAAGTCTCACAAAATCCAAAACGGTTTAAAACAACTTCAACCCAAAATTCAACATAAATATAAATAGTTTGGAGGTAAACGTTAAATAATAAAATCCTTCCTCGCTCAGCATCCCAAACCAAAGGCACCTATGCAGCATATTAATTGTACCTATCAACTGTACCCAAAACACAAATAGGTACAGGTTCCAGCGGGGGAACAACCCAAAACAAAAGGACGTCAGCAAAGCTGAGTAAAATATATTATATTGAAAACGTAAAACAATAATTATAATTTGAAGTAAACTGAAATCAAAGTTAAATATTATTGTCTCAATACCAAACCAAAAGTACTGTAAAACGGTAGTCAAAATCAAAACCAACCAAAATATATTGTCTCCACCTGTGTGCCAAGGTCCTACCCTTTTGCACGATCTAGAGGTACCAAATATGCTTAGCTAGACTTACTATAGTGCGCACTACTCACATTTGAGCAGTCAGTAGGATGGGCTGCCAAAGGAGGAAGTCTAACTACCTAGCAAGTGGGGGCCGGAAAACCCCACCTAACACAACTCAGGCCAGGAGTTCAGTTTCGGGACGAAATCTCAGGGATGTCTCAGACGCACCTTAACCTCATAGACCAACAGAGCTCCCAGAGCCTGTTATAACCACCAAAATTGTACCAAAATAATTCCAATATATGACTTGTCACAAAGTTCCAATATCCAAAATATTACAAGAGTATCATAAAAATTCATCGTTGACAAAATAATTATAAAACCGTTTCAAAAGTATAATTTAAACCGAACATGCTCTTTACTTAAAGGTGAAAAGGTCAAAACGTCCTTACCTCTCGAGACGGACAATCCAAGCTAATACTAATCCAAAAATTCTTTCTCCTTGAACCCACAAGCTACAATCAATATAATTTGATTCATTAATCTAATTTGTATTAAAACGGGTCTAACCTATATACTACCTATATACAAAACCCTTATATCCATAAATTTAGTAAACTATAGAATTACTTACAAAACTCGATTTATATATATTTATATAAAGAAAACGAATAAAGATCTTTAATAAAATCGATACTTACAATTTGATGAAGAAGAACGTAAAAACGTGCTAGAGTAAGTAAAGATCAAGTAGTATTTTACGATGCCGATAAAAAACTTGAAAACAGGAACCAAAAGGGGAGGGGAGGGATTAAGGTGGTGCGGCAGAGAAAGGAGTCAAGTGATTGAAGGTTTTGGGTGGGGGTTTGAGGGGTACTTGGGTTTTATAGAATTGAAGATTTCTTTTCTTTTTCTTTTTCTTTCCTAACTGTGTTTTAGTCAAATTCGAACCCAATACAAAGTCGATTTATAAAATAACGTTCCACTTTAAGAAAATCAAAACCGCTTTATTATAAGACGACCCAAAATAATTTAAATTTTTAAGACGACGTTAAAAATATTTTCCCAACTTAAAACCCGATTTAAATAAAAGTAGAAAAGTCAAGCTTTATAATTGACTCGGAAAATAACGGGGTGTTGCATTATTACGACATCTTTTGGTCCGTCCTAAGTGACACAAAAACTCACGGAATGCCCTAGAGGTCATTGTAGCTCAATTGATCAAACCCTAATCAAAATTGTGATGTGCAAAACTAATCAACCTAATCGAATTTGGGCTAAACTAATCAACCTAATCAAATTTGGGCTAAACTAATCAACCTAATCTAAATTTGGACCTAAAAAATATTTACTAGCAAACTATCAATAAATAACGATAACAATAGAAAACAACAACTAAATATAATGAATAACAACTAAGTAGGTAAGAAACATACCAAAGATTAGGAAAAAATTGAGGAGAGGAAGAGGAATGGCGCGGCGAGGAGAGGAAGAGAGTTAGAGAGTAGTTTTTTTTTTAGAGAGTGATGGGGGAGAGGGGGGTGCGCGACTATTTGTCGCCAATACGAACTCGCCGGGCGTCCACTGTCGGTCGCCACTGGTGGACGCCCGTTTTACCCCAAATGGCGTCCGCCAGTGGACGCCAATTACCCCAAATGGCGTCCGCCTGTGGACGCCCGTCGGCCTGGATTTCGTCCTTCCAAAATGCAATCGGACGCCAATTTTGACGTCCGACTGTGGACGCCCGGATGATTTTTCCGACGCCATGTCGGCGTCCATATGCCAAGGACGCCAACCAGGTGGACGCCCGGAACAGTTTTTCTTGTAGTGGTCGAATCCGGCACCAGGGGTAAAACCGTCTTTTAGCGACCGGGTCAAACCCGGTCAAAGATATTTTTTCCGAGACACACGGACCAGCCGTGACACTACACGTCCGGTTTGGTCTCAAACGCTACAAAAATCAGCCTCGAAAATATTAAACAAATCCATTCGAGGATAGAATTTGATCTCAAGTGGAATTCTATCCGAAAACTAAAGCAATTACCGACCGAGTGTCAAACACTCGGCCAAAGCAGCCAAAACAGCCGAGATGCTCGGCTTCTTCACCAAGAAACGAGACTTTCGCTCCCCTTCAAACTCTTACATTTCCTATCTAATCGGTATTTCTTGTTGTCCAAGCAAGATACCTCTCCTAAACCTCTTCGCCTATAAATAAGACCGACCCTCCATTCAACACAAAAAGGACGGAAATTTTTACGAGCTATACACATCAACTATCCTCATCAATCACACATCGAATATTCCCACATACAACCTCGTTTCACTATGCAATTCTCGACGAATCCAACCCGACAAAACCGACCCTCAAACCAGCTGAAACTCGTCACATCACACGACCAAACCGACACCCCGAATTCATCCCACATCATCTCGACGCTCCCAAGTCTAAGCCACTTTCCGACGAGCTCAATTCCGAGAAAACAAAGCATGTAGGTTGAGGGTGTAATATCAAACCCGATTCTTCCCTTTTTCTCTTCCTTTCTCTCGTCCTCTTTCTTTTTCTTCTCGTTGTGTCGGTCCTTTTTTTAATATGGGTCGTTGTCGCATCCTTTTATTTCTAATATCGATACTACAAAAACTATTTTCATATATAAACGTTCTTAAAATACGATATCGATTCTCTAATCGAATATCGTATCTAACAAAGAACTAAATTAAATCTCGTTGATGCTAAAAAATCGTTACATCTTTTTTAAACAAAATACGACGATTTTTAACGCGGAGAGAATTAACATTTTTTTTCTTCTTTTCGTCCAATTTCTTTTCTTTTTTCAAAACAATTTTCAAAACGTTTTTTTATACTTTTTTCTAAAATCATTCTAACTATTCGATATCGATTTCATAATCGAATATCGAATACGACGAATATCGAAAATATAAATCGAGTATAAATTAATCCATATTCGTACGCGATTTATCAAAATTAGCAAATTTTCGAAAACCGAACCCGAGACAGCCACCCGCGCGAGTCGCGCCCCTCCCCAGGCGAGTCGCGCGGGCTGCTGTGAGCCGCGGTCTTTTTTTCGTTTTTTCCCGATTTTTTCCAGCATCGTTTTCTCATATAAGACAGCGGTTTTCTCGGTATATTTTCAGATTTCGACAAAGTATTTTTCACGAGTCATAAAACCTTTTTCGAATCATACATATTATCGTATTTGCATCTTTATTCAATTTATTCAATCGTTACTAACTCGTTTTCTCGTGTTTGTAGCAGTTTGTTTTATTTCTTTTGTTTTATTAGACTAAAACGAACTTCGCATGTTAAATATAACTTTGACGTTATTAGTTTAACATGCATTAAACGATTTAGCAACCCATTTATTTTTCTTCTCTCACATGCTTAGGGAAAATAATGTTTGCATAACATTCCACTATCGAACTAACACGTGTACACCAAAAACGAACGATATCTTAATAAAGGCCGCTAAGTGCGGGCGGGGTTGGGTGTTCTTAGTGAACTTCCCAACACGTACCCTCACCCCTTACTCAGAACCATGGTTTCCGGATGTCCGAATCCATTGGCAACGAGAGTCATTCAATACACGATATCCGATAATGTCGGTATCGGTATCAAATGCTAAGGGACGAACCCGATAAACTTTGACATCGGAAATGGGCCATATTTTGTATATGGCCCACTACGACATAGAGTGGGTTCGAACGGGTCCGAACTCCCACAAAGTTCGGTGGCGACTCCTACTTCGATTTAAATTTCAATTTGACCATCTCATATGAAGATTCATTCGCCTCCCCAAACCCGCGCATGGCCGCGTCGGGGTGGACCTATGTCATGTCCACAATACCCTAAGGTCACCAACTAATGTAGATAGTGAAGTCAGGGGTCGAACCACAAAGAGACAGAATTTAGTCGTCTATTCCTAAGAATTAGACTCTAAGTTATGGGTCACAGTTTGGGTTGGTTTTGATAGGCTAATAACTAATAACCAATAGATAAATCAATAAGGGAAAAGTCTAGGGTCTCAGGTCCACAATGAATATTACTCGGGTCAGGGAGTCAACTAACAGGTCAATAATCGAACTACCTAAGGTGCAGGTCCGGTCAGTACACTACAACCTTTAGATCTAAACTTAACCTGCGGTCGCTAGCATTAAGTCAGTCTACCCAAAATATCGTGACCTAATTAGTCCTTAACCCGTTCGGCGAAAAGTTCTAATTGTGATACTAATTACTCCCTCCACCCCACAATGATTTACCCACTTTTATTCAAATGTGAGGGATTAAAATAATAAGTGGGTAAATCATAGTGGGTTGGAGGGAGTAATTGAATTATGCATCAAACAATTAATCAGAATTAAAACGATAATCAGGCGATAGTTCATACGATTAGAAACAGGTCAATCGACTATAACCCTAATAATACACATCGATCCCCTTAAACCCTAGGTGAAATCTAGCTACTCATATTAAGCATAATCAAATTAACAAAATACGAATTGCAATTAAACATAACGAAGGCGAATCAAATTAATCTACGGAAAGCAATAATAAATCTACACTAGAAAATGATAAAGCAATATGAAGAATGAATTAAAACGGAAATTAAAGTAGAAAACTAAATTGGAATTGAAATTAAGAATAATAATACCGGAGAATTCAAGATCTGAGACGGAGAACTAGGTTCAATGTATCTCGCAAAGTAAACTAGACTAAGAAAACTAAAATAATGAAAAGTGTGTAAAAAAAAGGTAAAAGAAAAGATAAAAGATGTCTCAAACAAGAGTCAGACAACTGATATACAAAGAGTATTAGTTGGACTCAAAAGCAGCCCCAAAATCTAAGTCGCCTGATGGCACTCTATCGAGTGACTCCCCAAAATATGGGCAGGAGCTTCACGGAGTGGCACTCGATCGAGTGGAGTAGGGGCACTCGATCGAGTAGCGCCGTAGATTACAGCATCGCGCGCTCGACTTCAAACGGCTGCTATTTCTTCGTTACTTGTTCAAACTGGATGTGTAATATTATCATTGGAAAGCTAAGAGAAATAACTTTCTAACTTTACTAGAATCACCCTTATTGGAGTTGTAGAACTCAAGATATGAACGTATGAAGTTGACCCTTGTGTAGGCGATCATTCTTTCTTCTCAATTTGCATTTGTTTCCTTCTTTGTTCCTTCTCGATTCCCATTCTCGTCCTCGGCTTAGTCTTTTTAGTTCGTCAAGACGTAAATGTGTCCAAAAATACACATATCCTGCAAAATAACTCGAGATACGGCAGTATCGACTTTCTAGAAAATATCGATAGTTAAGGCATAATCAGGAGAAGAAAACGCGATAAATCGACGGTTGGGGGACGAAATAAATAGATATAAAATGTGTTGATCAACTAGAAAGTAGAGGTTAGATCACGAGCAAAGGCACACCAAAGTGTGCAAAGTAATCAATGACTTAGTCTAAACGCAAGAATAAAAACTACTAGTACCGCTAACAATCAATATCATCCCCGGTAACGGCGCCAAAAACTTGTTGGGGTTTTAATACCTCGCAAGCGCACGATATAATCGTAGCACAATAGAGGGTCGATCCACAAGGAGCAAGACGATTCCTAATTGTTTGAATTCTAATTGTTTATCTAAGTCGATAGAAATGAGTGATGGGAGATTAAAACTAGATGAGTAAATGATAACTAAAATAAGGAATGACAAAAAGGAAAATAAAACTAAAATAAGAGAAATTGAAAACTAAAGTAGTAACGGTTGATCAAGAATAAAAAGGACTAGGGAACGATATCACTTCAATCCACCTAAATCGCACCAAAATATATTGAGTATCAAAGGAATCGGGATCAAGGGCGAAGTTGTATGCGTTCTAGGTTGACCACCTCCCTCCCGGGTTCGTGTTCGACTAATTTTCCCGTTTACCTCCCTCGCGGGTTCGTAAGACGGAATCCCTAAGTCAAATCCGAGGGTCACTCCCGTGATAAATCCCAAACCAACTCAAGTCAAAAAGGTACGCATACTAGTGTGACGGATACCACGCTAGACACCACTCCCGTGTTCGATCTAGTACGGCAAGGCAAGATAAAGAGGAACCGTCTCAAACCCCTAAACCAAGATAATCCAAAATCCTCAACACCACTTCACTCAATCACTCAATCCAATCAATACAAAACAACAAGAGGCACAATTTAGGCGAATTTAGGCTTCATCGACCCCTAGTGGGTGACTACTCACTAATCATGACTAAATTAGTAGGATTGAGCATAAAGGTGGAGTCTTTAACTATGAACATTGTTATAAATTGAATTTTACTACTAATTATGCAAAAGTGGTCAAATTGGGGAATTCTAATTTGAGAATTCTAATTCTAACATGAAGAAATTCACAAACATGAACAAAGTGAAAAAGGATGTAAGAAAGAGAGAACTAAATTAATTGGAAACTAGAGTAACAAACAAGGAAGAGGATAACTGAGGTGAACTAACAAGTAAAAACTAAGAATTGAGGAAAACAATAAGGAAAAACAAAATTAAACTAAAGATTAGAGATTATCAAAGATGGAGAGACAAGGAAGATAATAATAAAAGAAAATAATATAAAGCTTGAATCTTGAACAATTTGGATGAAATTCTTCAAATAAAATTACACCTTCTCTCTCTAAAACCCCGAGAAATTCAAAATGAAAACTAGTGAATAATGAAAAGCTTAGAGGCAAAATGACAAATTAGAGTATTTATACTTCTAATTAGGTTACACCCAAAACCGGGTCAAAAACGGAGAAAAATATAAATCTGGAGCTGCGCACGGTGAGAAGCGCACGGTCACACCGTGCCTGAAGAAGTTACGCACGGTGGACCGTGCTTAACTCGGTCCTCTTATATTTTCTCGTTTTTGGTCTTCTATGCGCTTGTCTAGGCTCGAACTCGGTCCGTGTACCTCCTTTTACTCGGGCATGCTCGGGTTTCCTTTTACCCTAATGCCTAAAAACAAACAACAAATGCAAAAACCCGTGTAATACAAAAGATAGGCGAAATGAGTTAAAATGCCTAAGAAAACACGATTAATCGAGGCTAAATAAACGTCAAAAAGGTGTAGAAATACGGTCAATAACGGAGTTATCATCCCCACGGAGCTATCCCAGATAACAGAACTCGGGTATGATTTCTATCTTATGGCTGACGATCCCTTTTCACGTAAGTCTAATGGACTATAAACGACCCGACCGGAAGGCTGCCAGGTTGTAATCCTCGATTGGCCTGGTAACTACTCTGACTTTCGCCTTGTCCAAGCCTCAGTTAGAGTGGGAGTTTTGTAGACACCCGCATTTTGCCTGCTAGTGTCTATAGCAGCTTCCGACAAAACACCCGATGATGATCGGACGTAAACATGCTTTAACGCGCTCGGATATGGGCTCGAAATCATTAGTATTTGGCTTGGGCTTTTAATGGAGTACAAATCTCACAAAACCAACCTCAAATTTAGGCCCAGTGGGTCGTTTCCATTCAAATAAGACTAATTTGGGTCAAAACCGACACCGAAAATAAAACCGTCTTTTAGCGACCGAGTCAAAACCCGGTCAAAGACGAATCCGACACAATAATCAGCTATATACGTTTCTAGAAGCAAACCTCAACAACCAAATCTCTTTAAAATAGGATAGAATTTCCTTCCTAAAATATCTCCTTCCGTGGTAATCCACTCGATCGAGTGGTTCATGCCCACTCGATCGAGTAGGCCAGCGAACCGGCCGAACCGGGCTTAGACCGGACACTCGATCGAGTGGTCCCTTTTTACCCTAAACCGGGGTATTTTCTTATAAATATCCAATCACCCCTAAAACTACTTCGGCTTCCTTAGAGTCCTCATACACTCTAGTGTACAAGCCACCCCCGAGATCAAAACTCGTCAAAGACCGAGAGCAAAACTCGTCAAATCCTTTTCCTAATCATACACACCATAACTCTCCTATATACATCTCGACGCTCCCGTGCCAAAGCCACATACTAGACGAGCCGTATTTCGAGATTAAAGCATGTAGGTTGAGGGTGTAACTAAATCCCAATTTCTCCCTTTCTTCCTTCTCTTCTCTCCGTCTTCTTTGTTCTTTTTTCCGTTTTTATTTATTTATTTCGTTGCGTTTCTAATACCGTAAGTATTATATATTTATCGTTGCATTAAATACAATAGGGTTTAGGGTTTAGAGTCTACATTTTACTTTATTTATTTAGGATTTTCAGGGTTTAGGGTTTAGGCCTAAATTTTACTTTATTTATTTAGGGTTTTCAGGGTTTAGGGTTTAGGGCCTACATTTTACTTTATTTATTTAGGGTTTTTAGGGTTTAGGGTTTAGGGCCAACATTTTACTTTATTAATTTAGGGTTGTTAGGGTTTAGGGTTTAGGGCCAACATTTTACTTTATTTATTTAGGGTTTTTAGGGTTTAGGGTTTAGGGCCAACGTTTTACTTTATTTATTTAGGATTTTTAGGGTTTAGGGTTTACGGCCTACGTTTTACTTTATTTATTTAGGATTTTTAGGGTTTAGGGTTTACGGCCTACGTTTTACTTTATTTATTTAGGGTTTTTAGGGTTTAGGGTTTAGGGCCTACGTTTTACTTTATTTATTTAGGGTTTTTAGGGTTTAGGGCCTACGTTTTACTTTATTTATTTAGGATTTTTAGGGTTTAGGGTTTACGGCCTTTAGGGTTTAGGATTTAGGGTTTAGGGCCAACATTTTACTTTATTTATTTAGGGTTTTTAGGGTTTAGGGTTTACGGCCTACGTTTTACTTTATTTATTTAGGGTTTTTAGGGTTTAGGGTTTAGGGCCAACATTTTACTTTATTTATTCAGGGTTTTTATGGTTTAGGGTTTACGGCCTACGTTTTACTTTATTTATTTAGGGTTTTTAGGGTTTAGGGTTTAGGGCCTACGTTTTACTTTATTTATTTGGGGTTTTTAGGGTTTAGGGTTTACGGCCTACGTTTTACTTTATTTATTTAGGGTTTAGGGTTTACTGCCTGCCATCCACACCGAGCCTAATCTGATTTATATACGCCAAGCAAAATACGTAACGGCACAAAGTCAATCTGTATGCATTCCACGTCGAAGCGATATTCGATACCCCCTTAGTACTTCTCCAATGATTTCTGCTCCAAAAGCACAATCTTTCCCAGGGGACCTATAAAAACCGCGAGTTGACATCTCCGTAATGGTCTGCCCTCACGCATGCTCTAACGTGACCCGCTTTTAGCGCTCTTGTTATGGACCTTGCTCTTAGGGAGCTTCCCTTGCTCAATCCTATCCTTATTATTATTTATTATTTTAGATTTAGACAGAGGAGAAAAATCATTCATTTCTAATCTAATTAGTAATAGTAATTAAGTACTAATCTCACGGAGGTTAGTGTAACCTCACGGGGTTGTAACAAGGTTTATGTAACCTTACTTGAAGTCAAGTAACTCCAATGGGAAGTTACGATATCCTTCACTTGAGGATTACGTAACACCGTTACGAAGCTATAATCTCACTGAGGTTAGGGTAACCTCACAAGGTTATAGTCGAGGTTAATGTAATCTTAACTTGAAGTTGACGTTATAGTGCTTATACTATGACACCACCTTTGGGTTGACGTTATATACATAACTTCACTTTAGTAGACAAGGTTAATGTAGCCTTACCTCAACCTTGAATACTAATACACGTTAGATGTTCAGGATTATACTTTGTTAAACATTAACTCTATCACTAGTTGAAGGTTATAGTCAGTGGTGCTATAACTTCACCATGTTATCGTTGTTTGATTACTTCTATACTCGTTCCTTTAGAACAATCAGTTACATTGTTCTATGTTTGAGTCGTGATGTTTATCACGAATGATTAATACTTGGTATAGTCTGTTACACTATCTAGGGCTTGATTTTCCCTGGTATAGTCAGTGACACTATACTAAGTCTGATTACTACATAGTGCAGTCAGTTACACTGTACTACGTAGAAGTCGTGAGGTTGCTCACGCAGTTGGTAGTCATTTACACTGTACAACGTACATGATGGTTAGTGATATAGATGACGGTAGTATCAGTTACATACTATCGGAATGAACCAATACTGCTCGCAAGAGGTTTAATTGGTCTATGTTCGGTGGGTCCAGATTCGTCAGTTACACGTTCTGGGTTCCCGTGTGTCGTTCGACGTACAGTTACTGCGTCGAGAGCTCTGACCAAGTCTTAGACATATAGTCGTCAGTTACACGCTATACATAGTACCGTGGAGTATCAGTTACATACTTCACAAAACGGAGGGTCAGTTACACGCTCCGTGTCAGAGGGTCATTTACACGCTCTGACTAGTTAGAGTATCAGTTACATACTCTAGCCGGTGTTCATTCTATATCATATACGTCTTTATATGAAGTCTGTGGTTACTTACTCCGACATGTATGGATGGATACGTAGTATCTATCTCGATCGTTATGATTAATTATGGATTGTAATAAATTATATGATAATTATGTCTAATAACATGTTTGTCATGTGTATTGATATCTTCACATGTCGTTTAATTATGTTACCTTTCATTATCATTGCTATTCATGTTCAACTTGTTATAACCATGACTGAGAGAACATCTAGTTGCTCCCCACTGACTGTGGACCCCCCTTTCAGGTCTTTCGAGATGTTGTTGCATGTGATGATGTTAGGGAAGACCTGTGGAGAGAGACCTTTATTTAAGTTTCTTTTTATTTTCATTTTGAACACTTTTGAATAATGTATTAGTTGAATGTCGAGATAGTGGCGATCCGGATTCGGTCAGGTGTTTCCGCCACCTTTGACCCTATATTTCATACTATTTATATTATTATAAGTTTTTAAAAATTCGGGTTGTTACAACGGCTCTCTCTCTAAAATTCTCTATCTTCTCTCTAAAAAACAAACCAAAAGAAAACTCTAATACTCCATCATCACAACCGCCGCCACTCATCTTCCTCCTATCACTCAATCAATGCCGGAGATGGGGCTTTTTATAGCTCCATCTCCGGTCCTCCTCTCATTTTCGCAGCTTTAATGTCCGTTTGCATGCTCCTCGGATCTGTCCGATGCCGCTGATTTCCTAGTCCTTTTCCGTGCTCCTTTGGCGGTTGGGTGTTTTTTTGGTCTGATGGGGTGTTCCGATCTATCTTCTGATAGTCTATCTACTCGGTTGCCGTCGACCAACTTTTCCTCGCCAAGTGGTCAGTTTCTCTTTTCGGGTCTCGATCGACTATTGACGGGTGTTCCCCCATCCCCTCGCCCCCTTCCCCCACCCGTCAGTATGTCGATGTTGTTTGTTTTAGGATTTCGTTGGGTCTTCTCGATCTCAGTCTGGGTCGACTATTGAAGGGTGTTCCCCCCTCCCCTTGCCCCCCTCCCCCACCCTTTGGTTTTTGATTTAGTCTTTGTCGTCAAGTCTTCTTTTGGTCCGTTCTTTTCAAGTTAGTCTCGGCTAGGTGTTCCCCTTCCCCTCGCCCCTTCCCCCACCTTAGCTTGGGTTTGGCTAATTTTGTCCGGACCTCTGGTCCTTTGTTTGGGTCATTTTTTTTGTGGTTTTCGTTGGCGTCTGGTTGGTCGTTGGCTCGTCGGTTTATCTTGTAAATCTCCGTTGGTTTGTGTGGTTGGTCCCCTTGTTGTTGGTGGTGTCAGGGCTTTTGTCTTTGGCGCCTGGTTGGATGTTGTTCTTTGTGTACGATGGCTAGGATGTCTTTGCATGTGGTTCTGGGATTCCTAGGAGCTGGCTGTGGTGGTTTTAGTTGTGTTATGATCGGAGTGTGATTGCTTTTGGGATAGGTTGGATTTTGGTGTTGTGCGGTTTGGATGTGGTGGTGGTTCTCCGTCTTTCAATGAATTCGTCTACCTATATTATCCTACTTTCTTATTTAGTAATAATCTCCTCTTTGAGGACAATGGTGTTTTCCTTTGATTATTATAAGGAGTTTATGAAGACCATGGGACCTGTTTGTGTTGGCTTCTCTTTGGTGGTTACGACGGCTACGGTGGTGGTTGGGAGGTGTTCCTCATTCCTTCTCGTTGGTTGGTATTTTCTATTGGATCGTTGGTCTTTTGCGTGGTTAGTTCGATTACAAAGTTGCAGGAGTTTTATCTCCATCTGGGACTGGTCTTTTGACCTGTTTTTCCCCGTTTTCTTTCTACGTCCTTGTGACGTAAGTGCGACTTGTTCTTCCCACTTAACCATTCAGAGGAGTAGGCGGTCTATTGGAATGATCAAGCAAGATGTGAAGTGTGTTGAAGCTCGAGCCCTTCTCACTGCTCTTCACCAACACTCTGTCCTTGGGAGTGATCTTAATTCCTTGTATCTGTTATCTAAGTTTGTTATATATATGTTGTATTACGATGTAACTCGATCCCTAAACAAAAGAGCACATACCTTAATGGTAGTTGCTCTAACTTTGTAATAGGGTGGACTTTTGAATCTTTGGCAAAAAACCTTTTGTAGATTGGAGCAACAATATTGAAGGTGGTGCAGGTAACACATTGATCTGTTATGGATGATGCAATAGCATAGCTCCTTATCCTCGAAACCCGTCCCTTGAATCATAGCTTTGTTTGATGATCTGGAGTAGATGAAGTGGCGCAGTTTAAGTTATACTTAACGAAATCAATATATATATATATAGAGGTAGGTTCAAATAAGGTCAACTATTTTTTTAAGTCTATATTAAAGTTACAGATGACATACGTTAAAGTTGCATTTTTCAAAATTGATATGTAACTATAACATTCAGGACTTTTATCACTTCAAGTGATTAAGTGCAACTTTATCACTCATCTCGTGTAACTTTAAGCACTTTTTGTGTAACTTTAACACTGGAACTTAGGAACTTAAAAAAGTTGTTGACCTTATTTGAACCTACCTCTATATATATATATATATATATATATATATATATATAGTGAGGATCCGGTGAGTCTCTCCTCTTACGTGAGTCCGTCCCGTGATTTTGGACCATTAGATTTGGCAAGATCTACGGTGCTGATTGATTGGGAAATCAAGACACGCGGATCCCTAATTTCTTGATTATACATATTGTCTCCATATCCCTCTCTCCCACTGCTGTTTCTTTCCTTTACTTTAATATTTTCCAGCCATGAACTTATTTAATTTTGCTTAAACTTTAATGAAGTATCATCCATCCATCCTCAATTAAATAAAAAATGTTTCGCATAAAGTAAGATGCACTTAAGAAGATCTTCATTAAAGTGAATAAATAATTATCATTGAAATTTATCCATCTTAGAATTGCTCACAAGATGAAGATATCAAATTGTCTCCTCGATTCAGTACTCTCTAGCTAATTAAAGCTGTGAATCGAGGAGACATATAACGTAATCGAATAGCCGAGTATTGTGTTTTTCACGTAATTAATTATTATCTGATTTGTATCAATCTCATGACAAATTTTCAAATCATTACGCTCTTTAATTTGATATCTTCATCTTGTGATTTTAATTTATGTTACTGTAATAGTGCTCTGTTACTGTAACAGTGCTACTGTTAATCTCATGTTGATGTTACTTTGTAGTGTCAATTGATAAATGAATTTGACATTATTACTGTAATTCCTTATTACTGTGACACTAAGATATTTATAACTCTTTAATTTCATATTACTGTGACATTATTATTGTAATTCCTTATTACTGTGACACTGTCACTGTAAAATTTTTGTGTTACTGTAATAGTGTTCTGTTACTGTAACAATGCTACTATTAATCTCATGACGCTGTGATTGAATCTCAGCCATTCATCTTATTTGATCATGTGGTTGTGATTTGCGGGACGGACTCATTTAAAGAAGATCAACTCACCGGATGCAATTTCTATATATATATATATATATATATATATATATATATATATATATATATATATATATATATATATATATATATATATATATATATATATATATTAGACTTACAAAATTACTTGAGAGTTGAGACTATAAACTTAGGTAAGATTATCTCACATCGAAAAATTATAATAAGATGATCGAATTTTATTATATAAATAAGAGTAGCCCATTCTTAAGTCGTTAGATATAAAAACAAATTCTTTTATTATTATAATTATCCTAACGTTGTCTCACGTCGAAAAATTATGATGAGCTGATGAAATTCTATATATTATAAATAATAATCATTTGTCCTTGGATATCAGCTAAAAAAATTTTGAGTCTTAAAAATGTTCTTAGGACCGTAGGCTAATGAAAAAAGAGAAATCATTTGTGTTTAGATATTAACCAAAAAATTGAGTTCTAAAAAGAGTTTTTAAGACTATAAACCTGAGTAGAATCATCGCATATCAAAAAATTATGATGAGGTGATAGTAATTCTATATCACAAATAAGAGACCTCATTCGTTTTTAGATAATAACCAAAAAAAATTGTCTTATAAAAGTAGATATATAAGTAAAATTATTCCACACCGAGAAATTATATTAAGGTAATAGAATTCTACTACTCCCTCCGTTCCAACGAATTGTATACGTTTGCTTTATGCACGTATGTCGAATGTCGATACTCGTTTTCTTTTGTCTATATCTGTAGTTACGTGTTACTAAAAATTATAAAAAATTGATATTCATAATGTATTTTATTAGACGATTTAAACAATATCTCACACGACTATCTTTTATCTTATATATTAGAAGTTATATTGAATATTTTCATCACTTATAAATAGTGTTAAAAAAACAAATGTATACAATTCGTTGGAACGGAATGAGTATATAACTACGAAGTAAAAGCAATCATTCGTCTTTAGATATCAACGAGAAATCTTTTGAGTCCTAAAAGAACTTTTTAAGACTATAAACTTAAATAAAACTATCACACATCAAAAAATTATGATGAGGTGATAAAATTCTACATCATCAATAAGAGAAATTATTTATTTTAGATATTAATCAAAAAACTTTTGAATCTTATAATACTTCTCTTAAGGCTATAAATTGAAGTAAAATTATCCACATTGAAATATTACAAAAAATTGATGAAATTATATAATATAAATAAAAGTAATCATCGTCTTTAGATATGAAAGAGAAATCTTTTGAATCCTAAAAAGAGTTCTTAAAACTATAAATTTAAGTGGAATCATCACACATCGAAAAATTATGATGAGATATCATAAATAAGATAAATCATTCGTTTTAGATAATCATTAGTCTAAAAGTATACTTCGTAATAAGGTGATCGAGTTCTATTATATAAATAAGAGTAATTGTTCGTCCTTAATAACTTAGATGAAAAAACAAAATCTTTTGGATCTTAAAAAAAACTTAAGACCATAAACTTAATTAAGTAAATAGATCTCACACTTTTGAGTCTTAAAAAAAACTCTTTAAGACTATAAACTTGATTAAAATTTCTCACATCGAAAAATTATTACAAAGTCATGAATTTCATAGATATAAAGAAAACATCTTTTGAGTTTTAGTACAACTCCTAAAACTATAATAAACTTAAGTAAAAATTTCTCTTTTGAGTCTTAAAAAAAATCTATAGATTATAAACGTGTGTGAAATTCTACATCATCAATAAGAAAAATGATTCGTTTTTAAATATTAATAAAAAAACTTTTGAATCTTATAATAGTTCTTAAGACTATAGATTGAATTAAAATTATCCCACATCGAAAAATTGCATTAAGGTGATGAAATTCTATTATATAAATAAAAGTAATCATCGTCTTTTGATATCAATTAGAAATCTTTTGAGTCCTAAAAAGAGTTCTTAAAACCATAAATTTAAGTAGAATTATCACACATCGAAAAATTATGATGAGCTGATTCATTTTAGATATTAATCAGAAAAATCTTAACAACTATTAAGGCTATAAATTGAAATAAAATTATACAACATCGAGATATTATAATAAAACGATGAAATTCTATTATATAAATAAAAGTGTGTCAAACAATAGTTTCACAAATTTATGCAATTCTTTGACTTTGTGTCATTATTAATTTCACTAAAAATAGGCCCGTGCATCGCACGGGCTTTCCAGCTAGTACTTATATACATATCGTTATTGTCGAGCCTAAGTTAAGTTCAATTATAAGGTGATGACATAGGTACATTTATAACATGTGGACTAAGATTAGTCATACTTCCATGGTAATGATGAGGATGGGGTGTGTTGGTTTCTTATAGCAAATTGTTATTCTACCCTACTCTAGAGTATTATTTGCATCAATGATTTCATTCTCTTTCAAAAGAAAAATGTTAAATTTTTATTGAATTATCTATTTATAACAAGTGCAAATATTTGTTTGAATGGTAATATTCCTTAGTACTCATGACAAAGTTGATACTCCTTCTGTTCCAACGAATTGTATACATTTGATTTTTTGACACTATTCATGAGTGAGAAGAATATTCAATATAACTTTTAATACATGTGATAAAATATAGTCACAAAAGAACACTAACATCGACGTACGTGCATAAAGCAAACGTATACAATTCGTTGGAACGGAGAGAGTATAAGGTAGGCAGACACGTATATCAAAACGATATCATTCTCATCCCTTCAATTTTAAATGATTACCCAAATTGAATAATTATATTGAAACGAGGTAGTAATTTAATATTGAATGAAATTTTTATAATAAACAAATTATTAGTGGAGAAATGAAATTCAAATTTTTGTTGTACAAGTGTCCGTACTAATGAAGTATAATTTAAAAAAACAGCCAATAAGAAAGCTAACTTTCAAATCACACATATTGATGATATCTACGGTCAATTTGCAAGTCACCGGATTCTCCCTCCTCATCAAATACGCACCCATACTGCCAAGTCATCGATCCAAACCCCACAATCCGTGTCTTCATTAATCCTCTACCTATTTCATCATTCAATACTTCCGTTTCTCAATTCCCCTGCACTCAACCCTTCACCTATAATAACCACCCCATGTTGGTGCTTCGTTATAGCGAAAATGGTGTCTCTAATCTCTTCCCCTTTATTTTTTCAACCATTTTTTTTTGACTCAAAAGAAAGAAATGGAAAAAGAATGGTGGAAAAATGAAGTGAAATAGATGGAGATCAGAAGTAGACGATTGTGGCGAGGTTCAATGATTTTGATTGATAAGGTCCGTTTTCTTCTATCTGCATTTCTAGATTGCTTTTCATTTTTATTAATTTTGAGTAGCTGTAATTAATTGTCTGTTTGTACCAATTTTTTGGATTTCGATTTAGGGGTTTTTCGATTTAGGGGTTTTTCTATTTAGGATTTTTTCAATTTAGAGGGTTTTCAATTTAGGGGTTTTTCAATTTAGGGGTTTTTCAATTTAGAGGGTTTTCAATTTAGGGGTTTTTCAACTTACGGTTTTTTCGATTGATGGGTTTTACATTTGTACTAATTCGAGTTTAGTTCATCAATTAATTGTTTTTTTTTCGATTTAGGGTTTCCTCAATTTAGGGATTTTTCAATTTAGGGTTTTTTCAGTTTAGGGTTCTTCAATTTATGGGTTTTACGTTTTTCAATTTGAGCATTGCCACCTTGTGTTGGATTTTTTCAACCCACTGAATTTAGATTTATAATTTTATTAATTGTTTTTACAATTTTTCTTAGTTGCTGGGTAATTTTCAATCCCTCACTGGAGTAATATTCATCCCCTCAACTTCCCAGAAAATCCCCCCATCCTCTATTCCAATTCTAAAACCCAATTTGAAATTATTATTGATTATTATTCCAATATTAACCCTCTAATACTGCAAATTCTTACTCTTATTATTTTAATGTAACACAAAGAAGAATAGTACGTAAATGATATGATTTTCACGGGCTGGGTTTCGCTATTTGAATTTTGGGTTTCGCCTTTTGAATTTTGCGTTTCGAGTCTCGAATTTGGTTTTGGCTTTTCGTGTTTCAAATTTGCTTTTGACGTTTCATTTCGAGTTGAGGCGTTTAGAATTTGTGTTTCGCGTTTTAGGGTTTAGGGTTTAGGGCCAACATTTTACTTTATTTATTTAGGGTTTTTAGGGTTTACGGCCTACGTTTTACTTTATTTATTTAGGGTTTAGGGTTTAGGGTTTAGGGTTTAGGGCCAACATTTTACTTTAGGGTTTAGGGTTTAGGGTTTAGGGTTTTAGGGTTTAGGGTTTAGGGTTTAGGGTTTAGGGTTTAGGGTTTAGGGTTTAGGGTTTAGGGTTTAGGGTTTAGGGTTTAGGGTTTAGGGTTTAGGGTTTAGGGTTTAGGGTTTAGGGTTTAGGGTTTAGGGTTTAGGGTTTAGGGTTTAGGGTTTAGGGTTTAGGGTTTAGGGTTTAGGGTTTAGGGTTTAGGGTTTAGGGTTTAGGGTTTAGGGTTTAGGGTTTAGGGTTTAGGGTTTAGGGTTTAGGGTTTAGGGTTTAGGGTTTAGGGTTTAGGGTTTAGGGTTTAGGGTTTAGGGTTTAGGGTTTAGGGTTTAGGGTTTAGGGTTTAGGGTTTAGGGTTTAGGGTTTAGGGTTTAGGGTTTAGGGTTTAGGGTTTAGGGTTTAGGGTTTAGGGTTTAGGGTTTAGGGTTTAGGGTTTAGGGTTTAGGGTTTAGGGTTTAGGGTTTAGGGTTTAGGGTTTAGGGTTTAGGGTTTAGGGTTTAGGGTTTAGGGTTTAGGGTTTAGGGTTTAGGGTTTAGGGTTTAGGGTTTAGGGTTTAGGGTTTAGGGTTTAGGGTTTAGGGTTTAGGGTTTAGGGTTTAGGGTTTAGGGTTTAGGGTTTAGGGTTTAGGGTTTAGGGTTTAGGGTTTAGGGTTTAGGGTTTAGGGTTTAGGGTTTAGGGTTTAGGGTTTAGGGTTTAGGGTTTAGGGTTTAGGGTTTAGGGTTTAGGGTTTAGGGTTTAGGGTTTAGGGTTTAGGGTTTAGGGTTTAGGGTTTAGGGTTTAGGGTTTAGGGTTTAGGGTTTAGGGTTTAGGGTTTAGGGTTTAGGGTTTAGGGTTTAGGGTTTAGGGTTTAGGGTTTAGGGTTTAGGGTTTAGGGTTTAGGGTTTAGGGTTTAGGGTTTAGGGTTTAGGGTTTAGGGTTTAGGGTTTAGGGTTTAGGGTTTAGGGTTTAGGGTTTAGGGTTTAGGGTTTAGGGTTTAGGGTTTAGGGTTTAGGGTTTAGGGTTTAGGGTTTAGGGTTTAGGGTTTAGGGTTTAGGGTTTAGGGTTTAGGGTTTAGGGTTTAGGGTTTAGGGTTTAGGGTTTAGGGTTTAGGGTTTAGGGTTTAGGGTTTAGGGTTTAGGGTTTAGGGTTTAGGGTTTAGGGTTTAGGGTTTAGGGTTTAGGGTTTAGGGTTTAGGGTTTAGGGTTTAGGGTTTAGGGTTTAGGGTTTAGGGTTTAGGGTTTAGGGTTTAGGGTTTAGGGTTTAGGGTTTAGGGTTTAGGGTTTAGGGTTTAGGGTTTAGGGTTTAGGGTTTAGGGTTTAGGGTTTAGGGTTTAGGGTTTAGGGTTTAGGGTTTAGGGTTTAGGGTTTAGGGTTTAGGGTTTAGGGTTTAGGGTTTAGGGTTTAGGGTTTAGGGTTTAGGGTTTAGGGTTTAGGGTTTAGGGTTTAGGGTTTAGGGTTTAGGGTTTAGGGTTTAGGGTTTAGGGTTTAGGGTTTAGGGTTTAGGGTTTAGGGTTTAGGGTTTAGGGTTTAGGGTTTAGGGTTTAGGGTTTAGGGTTTAGGGTTTAGGGTTTAGGGTTTAGGGTTTAGGGTTTAGGGTTTAGGGTTTAGGGTTTAGGGTTTAGGGTTTAGGGTTTAGGGTTTAGGGTTTAGGGTTTAGGGTTTAGGGTTTAGGGTTTAGGGTTTAGGGTTTAGGGTTTAGGGTTTAGGGTTTAGGGTTTAGGGTTTAGGGTTTAGGGTTTAGGGTTTAGGGTTTAGGGTTTAGGGTTTAGGGTTTAGGGTTTAGGGTTTAGGGTTTAGGGTTTAGGGTTTAGGGTTTAGGGTTTAGGGTTTAGGGTTTAGGGTTTAGGGTTTAGGGTTTAGGGTTTAGGGTTTAGGGTTTAGGGTTTAGGGTTTAGGGTTTAGGGTTTAGGGTTTAGGGTTTAGGGTTTAGGGTTTAGGGTTTAGGGTTTAGGGTTTAGGGTTTAGGGTTTAGGGTTTAGGGTTTAGGGTTTAGGGTTTAGGGTTTAGGGTTTAGGGTTTAGGGTTTAGGGTTTAGGGTTTAGGGTTTAGGGTTTAGGGTTTAGGGTTTAGGGTTTAGGGTTTAGGGTTTAGGGTTTAGGGTTTAGGGTTTAGGGTTTAGGGTTTAGGGTTTAGGGTTTAGGGTTTAGGGTTTAGGGTTTAGGGTTTAGGGTTTAGGGTTTAGGGTTTAGGGTTTAGGGTTTAGGGTTTAGGGTTTAGGGTTTAGGGTTTAGGGTTTAGGGTTTAGGGTTTAGGGTTTAGGGTTTAGGGTTTAGGGTTTAGGGTTTAGGGTTTAGGGTTTAGGGTTTAGGGTTTAGGGGTTTAGG
This sequence comes from Agrostemma githago, assembly GCA_958450325.1. Lineage (NCBI taxonomy): Eukaryota > Viridiplantae > Streptophyta > Magnoliopsida > Caryophyllales > Caryophyllaceae > Agrostemma > Agrostemma githago. The sequence continues at coordinate 77,460,570 of OY288244.1, forward strand.
GTTTAGGGGTTTAGGGTTTAGGGTTTAGGGTTT